>VMDR010000461.1:0-228045 GCA_007922815.1 Macrotus californicus | reverse complement strand
CCCGCCTCTTTCCTTAGAATTCATCCAATTGGCAAAGGACTTTGAGGATTTCCGTAAAAAGTGGCAGAGAACAGACCACGAGCTGGGGAAATACAAGGATCTTTTGATGAAAGCAGAGACTGAGCGCAGTGCTCTGGATGTTAAGCTGAAGCATGCACGCAATCAGGTGGATGTAGAGATCAAACGAAGACAGCGAGCTGAGGCGGACTGTGAAAAGCTGGTGTGTATTGTTTTCTGTGCTAGAACCATGACAGTGGGGAAGGGGGAAGCATCATCTGATGTTTCCACTTGCCAGATGTACCCCGTTTCTTACGCCACACTAAAGAACTAAACCTGTCCATTGACAACTTATTCATTATTGGAGCTGAAATTGGCAGCCTAGGAATCTTGTTCTCCATAAGTTGAAATTTAATTTTTTTCCTCCATTTAGACTTGAAACTACTACTTATTAGACAGATTTCAAATGAGAATTTGAAGAATTAAAATTAGGGGGGAGGGCAGGGAAATCCTAGCATACTTGATCCGTCACAAGACTATTGGCCATCTCTCATGCCACCCAGAGTATTCTCATCCTTATATTAATAGCTGGTACTTTGTCACTGATACAGGTAAGAGAGCTCCAAGTCTTTTCTTCACTACTACTCCTGACTCAGGGTAAAACACATACAAAAGTAGAGAGGTTAGGATAGCTAATCCCCGGTTTCTATTCAACAAGTTGAGCATTGTGGCTAACATAGAACCAAGGTGGGTCCTGGAACAAAGGACAGCCTTCACTAGAGGCTCTAATCCATCCTGGCAGTGTTAGATGCCTCAGTAAGCTCAGATTGTCTAGTTCTAGCGAGGCACAGCTTTGTATCCATTTTAATACGTTTTGCTCCACCATTTAGAAAGGTGGGTGACTGCTTTGATCTGTAGAAGAAGCCAATAATTATCCTGATAAAGTGACACTAAAGTGTTTTTGCTATGCAGAATCTGTTTGGGGACTCTGATTTTGCAATACCCTGTCCTCTTGGATTAGTAGTTCGATCCAAAAGTCTTGTAGCAGAACCCTCACCACTCTGGAGGAGCTCATTTCACCAGTCAGAAATCAGAGACACAGTCTGGGCTGGGCATGAATTATTAATATGCTATTAGTGTAGCAGCCTTCCTGGAGGCTCATTTGCATAATGCTATATTTTAATGTTTTCTGGGCTGCCCATCCCATAAATTCGAGGTGAAGCTTTCTCCCCTGGTTAGTTAGGATGTTTTTACTCTGCTTTGGTCTGCAGGAAAGACAGATTCAGCTGATTCGAGAGATGCTCATGTGTGACACATCTGTCAGCATTCAACTAAGCGAGGAGCAAAAATCAGCTCTGGCTTTTCTCAACAGAGGCCAGCCATCCATCGGCAATGCTGGGAACAAAAGGTGGGGGAACTGCATCTGTTGTTATCTGATCACAAGCAGTACAGCTGTCAGAAGTTCCTGTTATCTTAACTCTTAAATATACTGCTTCCAGAGTGTGTGCTGAGTACAGCAAAAAAAGGCTTTGGAGGAAGGGTGGGTGGGAAATAAAGACTCAAGTACTACCCTATTTCTTTTACTTTAACAGTTTTTAAAAAATCTGTCCTAGGATGTTGTTTCACCATGGGTAAAATTTTGATGTTGGTGCTGAATTGCACATCAATAACTAAACCCTGCAGATCGCTGAGAAACCTAAAGGTGAAAGTGGTAGTTCAGCAATACGTCCGGTGTTTACTCTCCAGAGAGCTCTTACAGCTCTTCTGGTTTAGAAAGGCCTTCAGTGAGCCAAGACCAGACAATAATTTTGGTTCCACTGCATCCCTCTTTAAAATAGTCTCAACTAGGCTTTGCATTTAACACCTCCAGTACAATATATAAGGAGAGATCAGCACTCTTAGAGCTATTTATTTTGTCGCCTGGTTGTTTTATGCGGAATCTTTATAACTAAGATGTACAGGCTTAATTTCTTAAAAAACTACTGTTGGGTAATACTCTGTCTTGTAGAAAGCAACCACAGTTGGGATCAAATTAAACGTCATTCTCCTGCCTTGTGATTGATTGTTTAGTAGCCTGTTGTACACACTCAGTAGGGAATAGAACCCATACCCCTGACTGTAATTCTCAGCTGTAGTTATAAGGCCTTTGCTGAAAATGCAGCTATGCTGCATGTGGACACACATGTGCACACACACTCCTTTGTGAACCCTTAAAAGGCAACCTACCTCAGTTAGGGTTTGAGCTGGGAGTTAATCACCACGGGGAAGGCATTGTTGTGAAATTGCTGACTTACCTGACCTCTTAGGTAGCTTGTTCCGGGTGTTGGTGGGTTTTGCTCTCTGTAGTCTTCTGTGTCTAACTTTGAATTGTTTCACTTACCTAGACTGTCCACCATTGATGAATCTGGTTCCATTTTATCAGATATCAGCTTTGACAAGACTGATGAATCACTGGTAATGAACATTTGATTTCTGAGAATTATTTATATTCCTGCTCCCTCAGGAATATCTCTTTTATTATTATGGAATTTCTTTATTACTGTTATTAATTAATGTGTTATAGATACTGAGATAGCATTTTATAATATGAATCCACACAAACTAAAAGAGACCAGCATATATATTTTTTTAGTTTCTGGAAGTGAGATTATAGAATTTAGGATTTGGCACAAGGTTAAATTTGTTTAATGGATCTGTGAGCTTTGTGTACTAATTTATTATGTCTTGACTTATTAAAACCCCAGCTAGCAATAAAAAGATTAGCAGACTCTCTTCACACAGGGCTTACTTGTTGCTCTTGGGGAGAATAGACTGGTGCCTTATTTCTGAATTAGTTTGATTCTTGAGGGAAACTCGGTCGTGTTTCCCAATCAGAAGGAAAACCCGTGCTCGGGAGCTTCAGCGAGAAGACTGCTGAAAGTCCCCAGGTTCCCTGTAGCGCTTCGATCCACAGTGGTTAGCATATCTCAAGTCTGTTACCCTGCTTTTGTGGGGCAGCACCCTTCTCTTCACTTCTGGTGGTGCTCCTGCATGAAGGCCATCTGAGGTTTCAGTCTTTGATGTTCAGGAGACAGGTAGTTTATTGGCTGTCCTGGCTGAAAGCTAGCAAACAAAACAATAAGTCAGAAGGTTATTGGAGGCTGGTTTTCTGATGATAGCAAAGCAAGGGACAACTACTTGTTACATGGGCTGAGACTTTTCTGTCCAAATGCAGTGTTTGGCTAGGGAAGTAATTGTCATGGTATAGGTATAAATATTTGGTACTCATCTTTTTGAAATAAGGAATGATATAAGATAGATCTGGGATATATACTAAAACTAGAACATATTATTAGCTGATTTTGGAGGTAGACCAAAATGATATCCGTTGTAACTGAAGCTAAATCAAACAACTAGTAGCTAAATTATTTGACCATGAATTGGAGAAGTTAAATTTATTTAGCTAAGCTACAGTTTGCTATAGACAACTTTCTGGATTTTGTGTTCTCAGGAATTACCAGAAGTAAGAAAGTCACAGTAGCTACTGAAAATGATTGTAAATGGTTAAAATAAGTGAAGGGAAGTTAGACCACAGGAAAAGACAGGTAATTCTTCAGTGGTGAATGTTTTTAGGGCCCGAGGAAGAGAGATGATTGAGAGAAGTGGAGCCTAAGCTGGAGCTTTTTAAGTGGCTCTGTTGTATGAGGCATCTGATTAGAGAAGAGCAGTCCCTTAAGAGCAAAACCCGCACTGACATGGTCAGTGTAGTGCCTAACTTTCTGTGAGTTCTAAAACTAATTACAAAATAATCAGAAACAAAGGACCAGGCCCTGGAAATAATCACGACAGAAGTTGATTCTTTAACCTTTTCTTGCCTCTGTGGTATTGATTCCTGATTCTATTATAATAGCTTCAATTTTGGAAAGAAAACATGTTAACTTACTGCAGCTCTATAGCTACAACACTTGAGACCCCCCTTTCTCCTCTCTCTGAACTGTGAGTTAGGGAGCCTGAGTCAAGAAGCCGTTTAATGTTCTCTATGAATTTATTTGCACAGGGTTTAGGGGAGACCCAACCAAAGAAAGAAATTAATACAGTGTAATTTATCAACAGGATTGGGATTCTTCTTTGGTAAAGGCTTTCAAACTGAAGAAGAGAGAAAAGAGGGTATGTATTTTTTTTTATAAATCAAGTGATAATAAAAGAGTTTTCTCTGGAAATTCTGCCATGATACTGCATTCCTGACATGTGGCTCTAGTCATTGTTGAGTACGTTCCAAATGAATTCGTGCTGGGGGTGGTATGGATGTTCCTTGAGGTTGTAACTCAGGGCAGAATCCTGTCCCATTTTACTGTTCCGAGCTGCTCTCGCTTCATTTGTCATGTGGAAAAGGATATACTTGTTTGTTTTGAGCTGTCACATGGATTTTTATGCAGGACTTTTGTGCTCTAATAGAAGATAAGCTTCAGATGAAATGTGTGTATAATGGGATATGCAGAGAACTACCTGTGTGTGTTTGTTTAGGGTACTGAGTATGTTTCTGAAGACTTCATGTCCTTAGATAGGATTACAGCTCTACTTTTTCTGGTGCTGTCATCTAAATTTTTCCAAAGATGGCTGGTTTCTTCAAGGGCACTGAAGGCATTTTGTGTTGGTACCATTTAAGTTTCATGTGGAAATAGACAATGAGAGAGAGCATGTTATTTGTAATTCACTGTAGCTCTGGAACCTGGGATTTGCATCCAAGTTGTCTAATGGGATAAGTTTATCTTCTGTGCTTCAGATCTTCTGCTTGGCACTAAAGTTACTGGTGTTCGCCCCCTCTCTAGCGATCCAGTAGCCGACAGTTCATTGATGGTCCTCCTGGACCCATAAAGAAAACTCGTTCCATTGGCTCCACAGCCGACCAGGTAAGAAGAGTCAGGCCAAGAGAGTTGCGGTCTTGAACACATCAAAGAGTAGTGGCCCCAAGCCTCAAAAATTCTGAGTCAGCATTACACTGTTATTTTGAGAGAGGTGTTGGTGAGTTTTTTATGTAATAGGGTCCGTGTCATCCATATGAGTGGAATTAGTCTGATTAAGTGAACAACCATCAGTTTTATGCTTGATTCTTAGTTGCTTATATGTATATATCCATGTCTAAAATGTGAGATTTCGACTTAATAGTGATTTGGGTGGGACCTTAAGTCCTGACAAAGGAATTTTTCATGCACTCCAAAACCCTATAATGGAGAAATTAGATTCAGATGTTCGTCCTTCCCTCATTACAACTTTTGTTCCAGGGGAATGAATCCATAGTTGCAAAAACTACAGTGACTGTTCCCAATGACGGTGGGCCCATCGAAGCTACGTCCACTATTGAAACCGTGCCGTGCTGGACGAGAAGCCGAGGGAGGACAGGTCGGCTGGGTTTGTAGCTGAGTTGCCTGTGTAACCAGCTGATAAAATGTGGGAGAATTGGAATTGGTTTCTTAGAACCTTCCTGAGGCAGGGGTTGGGTGTTTTGGGTGGTTTGGGTGGTTTTTTCACTGCTGCTTATGGAGGGCCAGAGCCCTGTGTCAAGTTCCACCTGGAGGTGCCAGCCGGGCCTGTGCCACTAGTGCGTGCCTGGTTGTTCTTGGTACTGCTTTTTTTTACGCAGAGCCATTTCTATTCACTTCTGATTGTGGTTATAGATTACTGCTTATCTACCAATTATATTAAAACTGGCTTTAAAATTCAGAAGGAACAAAATGCATAAGATTTAAGGTTAAGGTTGCTTGTCTTCTAGGTACTTTACAGCCTTGGAACAGTGACTCCACCTTGAGCAGCAGGCGGCAGGAGCCACGCTCTGAGACGGATGGTCCCAGCACGCCCCAGAGTAATGGGGGGATGCGCCTGCATGACTTCGTCTCCAAGACGGTAAACCTGGGGCTGCTCCTTCACCTTTTGAGCACCTTTAATTTTTTAATTGTGAAAGTAATATACACCAGGGACAAATTTAAATCGTTTAGCATTGCAAAGTTAAATGTCGAATTTCCTTCCTCCTGCCAATCCCACTCTCCAGGGGTCACTACTGAATTACAGAATGTCTGTAGCTTTTCATTCTGTGAGTGATAATACATTCAAAGAAAGCAACTTTTCAGAAGGAGTTGTTTGTACTTTTTAGTGATACATATTTGTGTTTCATGCTTAAGTAATAGCATATTTTAACTTGTCTCATTTGATTTCCTCATAAAAACCCAAGCAAACCGCCAGGCTCAGAGGAATTAACTAACTTGGCTGAGCCACAGGACAGAAAGTGGCGTAGTTAAGGTGGCGGTTTTCTGACTCCTTGTAAACGAGTTCTCTCCACCACTGTACACTGTTCCCTTCCAGCTGGGTGGCCTTATGTAAGTTACTTGGCCTCTTTTTTGCTTCTGTTTCCTTAAACAAAACAAAGCCTGTTTTATGGGATTATTGTGAGAATTGCACAAGCAGATATGTGTAAAAGGATTAGAAAGTTGCTCAGCACGTGCTAAGCACTTAGTAAATGTTGGTTGATGGTGTTGATGATTTTGTAATTCATACCACTCTGTTCCTTCCGTCCCATTTCATCCTTAGGTTATTAAACCCGAATCTTGTGTTCCATGTGGAAAGCGGATAAAATTTGGCAAGCTGTCTCTGAAGTGTCGAGACTGTCGTGTGGTCTCTCATCCAGAATGTCGGGACCGCTGTCCCCTTCCCTGCATTCCTACCCTGATAGGAACACCGGTTAAGATTGGAGAGGTACAACCTATGGGAAGCATCCTTGTGTTAGGGCTTCTTAGCTTTTCTAAGGCTGAATGTCAGTTTTTGTTCTAGAAGTATTGACATCAAGTATGTTTCCTCCCATGAGTAATGAATAGAAATTATAAAATGTTAACTTGCAGATGATCCTGTTTGGGTTTGTCTTTTTCGCAATCTTTATAGACCAAACTCCTCTCCCATACATGCCCTCCCTTCCCACCTCTTTTCCCCTTTCTGTCTTCTTCCCTTCTGCCCTCCTCTCCATCCTCTCCTTTCCTCTCTCCCCTTCCTTTTCTCCTCTTCTTTCCTCTTCCCTCCCCTCCCCAACTTATCCTGTTTTGTAAAATTTAAAACATATACAAAAGTAGGGAGATTAGCATAACTAATCCCTGGTTTCTGTCATTCAAATTCCACAATTACTAATTCATGTCCAGTCTTGATTTATCAATACTTCATCTCTTCCTCCTGGCCCTATCTAGTGAATTATTTTGAATCAAATCCCAGCCAACATAAAATTTTATCTGTGAATAAATATTCTTTCTTTTACGTTAGAGGTATTCCATACTAGGCTATTAAGATTAGGTTGCTTATTTCTAAAAATCGATTCAATCCATTAAGAAAGTATTTATTGTACAAGCAACATTAGGAAGAATCAAATCAAAGCAAAATGACTAAGCTACTACCTAGCTCCCAGCAAATCAAATATTATTTTTCCCTGATCTTAAGACTACTTTTCTGTGTAAAAAAAAATTTTTTATAAGTCTTCTGTACTCTGATGTAGTACCATGGAGTTTTCCCCTATAGGCAGCCTGGTGTCAGAATCAGACAATTGAGTTGTGTTAATTTTCCTTACTAAGAATAATTTAAAAGGTTTTCCTTTTTTAAAGTAATGAATTAGTTTATATTAAAGGTTATACCTGCAATCTCATTATTGCTTGTTTTTGGATGCCCTTGAGTAAAAGAGACGCAAGGATGCAGTTGTAGCTAGTGGTTTTATTACTTGTTCATGAAGAGTGTGGTATCTCTGACCATAAATCAGTCTGGTGTGGAGGTAGGAAAAATAATTGAGTGTCTCTGTTCTAATGTATGCATTTGGAATAGGAATTTAAAAGTAGACATGATGTCCCAGCCTGAGTATTAGTCTGGGAATGGTTCTGCCCACTGGTCTAGATCTGCTGGTCTAAGTGGTATGAATGATACTTTAAAACTTTGCAGGGAATGCTGGCGGATTATGTGTCCCAGACTCCTCCAATGATCCCCTCCATAATTGTCCACTGCGTAAATGAGATTGAGCAGAGAGGGCTGAGTGAGGTAAGTGTAAATTTAGGAGAGGGTGAATTTGTTACTTGTGTTAACACTTAAGAGCTTCTTAACTGAAAGTATCATCTTGATAATAGACAGGCCTGTATCGGGTCTCAGGCTGCGACCGGACTGTAAAAGAACTGAAAGAGAAATTTTTCAGAGTGAAAACTGTACCCCTCCTCAGCAAAGTGGATGACATCCATGCTATCTGTAGCCTCCTGAAAGACTTCCTTCGAAACCTCAAAGAACCCCTTCTGACCTTTCGGCTGAACAGGACCTTTATGGAAGCAGCAGGTAGGGGCATATCTTAATGCTTGAGTGTGAATGCCATGAGGGGCAAGAAGTTTTGACTCTCTTGTTTGCAGTTTTATCCCCACCTTGTAAAGTGCCCGAAACATAGCAGATACTCATATACCTTGACGAATAACTAGACCCGTGTTGCCCATGCCTGTCCTCCCCCGTCTCAACCGTACAGGGCTCTCCAGCAGGTTTTGTTGTCGCTTTTTGTTGTGTGGTCAAGTTTTGGGTTGTCCTTTTGAACTTGGGACCATCTCTGATTCCTTTTCCTCACAGTCCACATTTAATCCATTGGTAAATCTCGTCCACAAAGATCTTGTAAAATATAGCCGAAATTTTAAATTTGTCACTCCTTCCACTACCACTCTTAACATCTCTTGCTCTGGAGGGATGTAAGAACCTCCTGATTTTTCTGTTGCTACTCTTGCTCTCTATGATATGATCCTTGCACAGGAGCAAGAGTGGTCCTTTTAAAATGTAAATAATATGGCCCTGGCTGGTGTGGCTCAGTGGATTGAGCGCCAGCCTGTGAACCAAAGGGTCACTGGTTCGATTGCCAGGCAGGGCACATGCCTGGGTTGCAGGCCAGGTCCCCAGTTGGGGGACGCTGGAGAGGCAACCACGCATTGATGTTCCTCTTCCTTTCTCTCTCCCTTCCCCTCTGTCTAAAAATAAATAAATAATCTTTAAAAATAAAATTTAAATTATATGATGTCCATTCTGTCCTCAGTATCTTCCAATGGCTTCCCTTCATTAACAAAATAAGACTCACAGTCCTTAACATCCTTAGCATGGCCCAAAGGCCCTGCATGATTTGGCTCCTGGTTATGTCTCCAACATCATTTCCTTTGATACCCTTTCTTTCCTTTCCAGTTACATTAGTTGTTGTCCCAGCCTGAGATGATATTTGCATGATTTGCTTCTTTATTTCTTTCAGATTTCTTTTTAGATATCTTGTCCTCAGAAATATCTTTCCTGACCACCTTGTCTAAAATAACAGCTTTCTAGCTTCTGGCCTGCCTTATTTTATAACTTGTGTTGCTACTTGGTAGATATTTGCTTTCTGACCAGCTCCTCCAATAGTACCTGGCACACAGTGGGCCCATAAACATGCTTTATGAACAAGTACCTTCTTGATAAGTGTAGTCAGGGCACTCGTGCGTCTGCCTTCCTGACGCACAGGTTGCTAGCTGCTTTCCCTAACAGCAAGAGGTACTTTTTAGAAGTTCTGATTTCTAATATCGAACTGTTGGTCAGTATCCTGCTTGTTAATGAAACTAGAGTCTGATGCAGTCATGAACCTAATCAGCAGTTTCAGAAGCTTACTGTACAGATGAGACTTTGTGGTCGATAACGTGGAAGCCTGCTGTCGAGGGAAGGAAGCCTTAGACCTCTTGGCGCTCTCTCTTCATGTACAGAGGTCGCAGACGAGGACAGCAGCAGGGCTGCCGTGCAGCAGGCTGTCGGTGAGCTGCCCCAGGCCAACAGAGACACGTTAGCTTTCCTCATGGTTCACTTGCGGAGGTGAGCGCGGCAGGACGCCGTTTCTGGGGTTAGGGGTGTCCCAAGGGGAGGCGGTGTGGTCTGTGTGTCAGGGAGGAGAGTGCTTCCTGTAGAGCTTCTGCCGTGGTCCGTGTCTAAGTGCAGGAGCAAGTCTTCTCACTTCATGTTCTTTTGCTTAGAGTGGCTCAGAGCCCAAACACCAAAATGGATGTTGCCAATCTGGCTAAAGTCTTTGGCCCTACAATAGTTGCCCATGCTGTGCCCAATCCAGATCCAGTGACAATGTTACAGGATATCAAGCGTCAACCCAAGGTAGGCAAGCAGATATACATGTGTGTATATATGTATGTGGACTTGTATGACATGATAACATGAGAGACCGCTGAGAGGTAAGCCCCGAGATTCGGAAGTTTGCTGACGTGTTTGGTGACTTTCAGGTGGTAGAACGCTTGCTTTCACTGCCCCTGGAGTACTGGAGTCAGTTCATGATGGTGGAGCAAGAGAACATCGACCCCACGCATGTCATTGACAATGCAAATGCCTTTTCAACACCACAGTCACCAGATATCAAAGGTGAGGCCTGAGTTGTGCTTTTTTTAAAGGACTCAACTCCCTCTCCACTTTTGGGCACGTGCTCTCTCTCTCCTTGCCTTTGCTAGAGTTGTTTGAAATTCATATTTTTCAATAAAAATTAAATTCATTTTGAGAATTCTAACATTAAAAGGAAAATTTGTACAGTTCCTACTATCCTGGTTTCTTTTTCACTTTTTAATGTTCTTTACCCATATGGAAATTTTTTAAAATACACACTTACATTAATTTATATATAATTTATTCTTACTATGTTTCTTGATATGTTTTACCAACTTGATTTCTTAAAAGCTTTGCCAGTTTGTATTGCCACCAAAAATGTATGAGTCTGGTTTCATTTCAGCATCACTGGCATTGGAGACCTGTTCTTTCATGAAAGGGAGCATATTATTTTTTTCTAGTATAGGTAAAAATCGAATCGTCAAATGTTAGTTTTGTGAAATTTGGAGCTTGAGAATGTCCTAAATCAGGAAGTGAATGTCAGCTGTTCATTGAGCAGTTGCCTGCAGAGTTCAAAAGATACACTGGTATGTTACACGTGATGACAAAAATGATCCCCGAGACTTTGCTAGGTCTCAAGCCTTAGCTCTTACGTGCTTCACAGGGATTCCAGTGTAAAACTAGCCACTTACCAGGGTGCTTTCTTTTTTCCCCTCCTGTGAAAATATGTCTTACCTGTGACTGAAGTGAGTTTACTGGGGCCTGTGACCACGCCTGAGCATCAGCTTCTCAAGACTCCTTCATCCAGCTCCCTGTCGCAGAGAGTCCGCTCCACACTCACCAGGAACACGCCCAGGTATGCAGAATTGGCCTGCTTAGGAAAGTAAACAGTTGCTGCTCCCTTACATTTCTTTCCCATCATACCAAAGCTAATTGACAGAAAGATTGAATTAGATCTTACCTAGTGATCAGACTTCAAGAGGGAACTTGGAGCCATAAGGATCCCCCCTTTAAAAGCATTCAAAGGTCTTCACTGTTCCCCTCTCATCTCAGGTGACAGAGTAGTCTTTGAGAGGTCTGTCTCTACCTGTAGATGATTACATTGTCATGTTCATTGTTCATTTACCCTTTTTTTAATAGAATACTTTTCTAGTTTATTCTCTTTTTCTTTAGATTTGGGAGCAAAAGCAAGTCTGCCACCAACCTAGGAAGACAGGGCAACTTTTTTGCTTCTCCAATGCTCAAGTGAAGTCATGTCTCCTGTTGCTTACAGCATTTACTGACTGCAAGGAAGGGCACACCTGTGCTCTCTGCTCTGCAGCCTCCTGTACTGTTACTACTTTTAGCATTCTCCAGGATTTTAATCAAGTGTAATTGTGCATGGGGGTTTTAAAACTATATATATCTTCCTCTCCTTCTCCTCAAGTAATGTAATATGAACACTCTGTGCTGTTGTTGGAAACTTTTAGATGGGAGATCTTTACAGGAATAGTATGGAATTCACTATGATTTTCAGGGGGTGGGGTGAGGGTGGGTCGTCCCTTTCTTTGGCTTAAGCTAAATGCTGCTCATGGAATGACCTTTCTCTAGTGTTATTTAGAACCAATTTCCATGAGACAAAGACAGAGGCCCTACTTCTTCAGAAAGATAGACTTGTCTCAGGGTGGAAGGTGGGAGGTCAGGGTAAAGAAAGGTTTGGCTCTTTCTGAGAACTTGGGCGTTCTCCTTCCCTCATTATGAACTGGACTTATCATATGGAGCCTTCATAAAAATGGGATAGGGTGAGGACAGAACTAGTGATGGGTGTGTGCTTAGCTTTAATTTGCATTGATTAGGCTTAATAGTGTTAAGTGGCACAGTCTTGTAAAAGTGACACTACAATTATATTTATCTCTGATGGGCCTCTGGCTGGACTTGGGGTTTGGTTGGGGTCAAACTCGGTTTGTTCCTAAGTTGAATTCATTCTAATGCATGCCCCCCTGCCAAGTCCCCCTAGTGGTCAGTATGCTATTTAGCATCCCAACTAACCAGAGTAAGCTGTAGGGGAGAGTGTTAATATTTTGTGTGGCAAGAAAGGCCACAGTCATTTTGTCTTTGCACTTTGGATGCTGAAATCTTCCCGTGTAACATAGCCACATCTAGATAAATATGAGTGTTTCCTTTTATTAAAATTATTTTCAATGTCTGTAAAAATGCTTTCTTCTATAGAACATTTATGACCCATATTGACCCTTGTCTGTAAAACACATATTTGGAATAATATTTGGAAAAAAGTAAATAGTTTTTTCAAAATGATTATGAGGTTGGTTTTTCTTCTGGAAGTAACCTTTAAGACATTTTTAGGAAATAATTTTTCCTCCAAGTGTTTTGAGTCTGTTCATCTTCATTCCCTCCCCTACCCCAACTTTACCTACACCAGGGGTGTATTTCTTTGTTTCTTGTCCATTCTCTTGTTGTCCAAATTGAAGGCCTAGATTTGTCCCTATGACTGTTACCTTCTAATTTGAAGAAACTACTTTAAACAAAAAAGAAACTTTTAAACAAGTCTTTAGGGACCAGAATGGTGCAGACTTAAAAAAAAGTCTTTGGCTGGCAGACTGCCTGGAAGGAACATCCTTCACTGCTGGAAGTGACTCTGGAGTGAGCTGGGATGATTAACTGAGGGCACCTGCACTGGGAACTCTGAAGCTGGTGAACAGAATGTATCTGAGATTGAACGTAAACAGTTGCAGGCTTAATATGTAACTGTGGAGAGGGGAAGCAACCTACTGGCTTTTTTCCCAGGAGGTGACAGCTCTCACAGCATGGCCCATCTGCTTCAGCGAATTGACAGAGGATGGGTCCATTCTCCCCTTCCTCCTCTTTACACACATGCGCCTGTTAGGTTTTGTTTTTTTAAACTTTGTCCTAGATGCCATCCCTTTTCTTATATCTCTGCAAGCCTAGTGTTGGCCTGGCTCCATATTTGCTGTTCTGTCGTATCTCCCCAAGGTGCATTTTAAGTCACTAATGTGGAGGAAGTAAATGGATTGTATAATGTTAGTGAAGGCAAGACTTCCCTATGCAGGAACTGACGGCTCATTAACGAAAAAGGAAATGGTCCTGTGTGTCAAGTGTTGGCAGCCAGTTACTCAGTTCTGGGCTAGGCCAGGAGACCTTAGCCGTGAAAATAATTCTGATGTTAGCAAAGGGAAATATGTCCCCACCTTCGGTTTCTTTAACAGCACTTCATGTGGAATAGCTTGACTTTCCACTTTCAAGGGCTTTCTTAATTAAATTACACTTCTTTCGTGAGATCTGCGGAAAGCGTTCGGTGCTCTGGAGTGGCTGTCACCCCTGTTGTCTGCTCCTAACCCTTTCTGCTGCTGCCTCTTGCTCCTCCTTTAATGCAGTTGAACTTGACTGTCCCACTTGCTAGTAACCAGAATCTTTAAATCTGTTCTCCTCTATCAATCTATGTAAGACTCCTAAGCTTGATGTTTATGTAACTGGGCAAGCATTGCATGGTTTGATTTAGCAACAGTTTGCGTTTATTACTGATGTTTAACGATTTCTCCTTCCTTAAGGAGGTTAATTCATTGCTTGCAGAAACAGAAGGCATGTGAGTTATTTATCTATTTATTTTTAGAGAGGGGGGAGGAGAAGAAGAAAGAGAGGGAGAGAAACACAATGTGTGGTTCTTTTTACACGCCCCCTACTGGGGATCTGGCCCACAACCCGGGCACGTGCCCTGACTGGGAATCCAACCAGTGACCCTTTGGTTTGCAGGCCTGTGCTCAGTCCACTGAGCTATACCAGCCAGGGCTTGGCATCTGAGTTTTGATCAGAGGACTGTAGGGTGCTCACTTGATTTACTGTGGTAAAAAGTTTTTTGATTTTTTTGGTTTTTTACTATGAGCCTGTGGCATTGAAAGGGGTCTTGAATCTGCCCCCCCCCCCCCATCTCCCCCGCGCCAGGGCTGAGCAGTTTTCCTTTATTTTTTTATATTTTATTATGTTAATACAGTTGTCCTTTTAAAGTTCATAGTTTTGATCTTTTTCTTAAGTCCCTTTAACATTTCACGTAATAACAGCTTGGTGATGATGAATTCCTTTAGCTTTACCTTGTCTGGGAAGCACCTTATCTGCCCTTCCATTCTAAATGATAGCTTTTCTGGATAGAGTAGTCAGGTTTTAGATCCTTGCCTTTCATGACTTTGAATACTTCTTGCCAGTGCCTTCTTGCCTGCAAAGTTTCTTTTGAGAAATCAGCTAATAGTCTTATGGGTACTCCTTTGTAGGTAACGCTCTCCTTTTCTCTTGCTGCTTTTTTTAGACTTCTTTTTAATTCTAATTTTAGTATATGTGCTGCTGAAGCAAGCACTTCTTTTTAATTCTAAAGACTTTATTTATTTTTTAGAGAGGGAAAGGGAGAAAAACATCAAGGTGTGGTTGTCTCTCATGCACCCCCTACTGGGGAACCTGTCCTACAACCCAGGCATGTGTCTTTCCTGGGAATCAAACCAGTGATCCTTTGGTTCTCAATCCCCTGAGCCACACCAGCCAGGGCTTCTCTTGCTGCTTTTAAGATTCTCTCTTTATCTTTAACCTTTGGCATTTTAATTATGATAATGTCTTGGTGTGGTCCTCTTTGGGTCCAGCTTGTTTGGGACTCTCTGTGCTTCCTGGACTTGCATGTCTATTTCCTTCACCAAATTAGGGAAGTTTTCTTTCATTATTTTTTCAAATAAGTTTCAATTTCTTGCTTTTCCTCTTTTCCTTTTGGCATCCCTATGATTTGGATGTTGGCACACTTGGAGCTGTCCCAGAGTCGTCTTTTACTATCCTTGTTTTTTTTTAATTCTTGCTGCTTCTTTCTGTTCTGGATGAATGTTTATTTCTTTCTTATGTTCCACATTGTTGATTTGAATCCCACTTCCTACCCTTCACTGTTGGTTCCCTGTGGATTTTTCTTTATTTCACTTAGTGTAACCTTCATTTCTTCCTTTATGTTGTTACCATTCTCAGTGAGTTGTCTGAGCACTAGTGTTTTGAATCCTGCATCTGATAGGTCGGCTATCTCCATTCACTTAGTTCTTTTTCTGGGGTTTTGTTATGTTCTTATTTGGGCCATATTTCTTTTCTCCTCAATTTGGCAGCCTCCCTGTGTTGGTTTCTGTGTATTGGGTTGAGCTGCTTGGACTCTCTGTAAAAGGCACCTGTAAATTGTGTGGGGCAGAGCCTTAGGTAATTGCCAGGGTGGGGTGACCAGCTTTACTACTTTGTGGCTCTGTAGGGGGGGAGGGCTCGGAGATGGGAAAGTGCCTCTGCCGGGCTTCTGGGTGTTCGCCTGACACTTGCCCTGTTTCCAGTCGCTTCACCCACCTCCCGTATGTGACTGGTGCCCTTCCAGCTGTTGCCCTGGCATTGAATCCCAGAGTGGGTGGGTTTATGTATGTTTTAAGACCGTGAAGGCCCTTTAAGTGAAGTTTCCTGAAAATTCAGCAACTTCTTCTGCCACCCGACCCCATTGGTTTTTACAGCCAGAAGTTATGGGAGTTCATCGTCCCGGAGCTAGAACCCTGAGCTGTGCGATCTGGCCTGGGGCTGGGAGCGCTTGCTCCCAAGGTGTCCCTCCCAATTTATCCACTGGTGCCTGTTCTGCTGCTGCTGCTGCTGCCGCCACTGCCACTACCTCCGCCTCCGCACCACACCATGTCTCATCTCTCTGCCCCTCCTGCCCATCTGGATGAGTGTGGCTTCTTTAATTCTTTGGTTGTCGGACTTCTCTATACAGTTTGCTTTTCTGACAGTTCTGGGTGTTATTTATTTTGAGATGTAGTTGTAATTCCTTTTTGTGGTTGTGTGAGGAGGCTCATGGCTACTTATACCTCCGTCTTGACTAGAAGTGGGATCTTAAATTCTTACGTTCACGGTTAAATTATTGGATAGCACAAAGTGACAAGTTGTGCTGAACGAGTGCAAGAAGCAAAGATACCAGGATTGTCGGGGCGTTGTTTTGTTTTGTCTTAGTTTTTGTTAGAGTAGGGCCTCCCACCCGCCAGTCTGCAGGCAGATAGGCGTGTGCACGTGCACATACATATGTTAGATGATGTCCTATTGGAACAGCATTTGGGAGACCCACTTCTATGCCGGGTACATCGAGTGGTTTGCTTCACCTTTTCTAAGACCCGCAGCATGAGCAGGGAGAGCTGTTGTGTAGTCCACGCCTGAGAGGCAAGGGTGAAGAGCTCAGGGTTCCGGTTGTCCCGGCTCACACAGGCGGTTCTTGGGTGATGTGCTTTGAGGATAGTCTTGGTCATGATTCAAGTTGAAGCCACTGATGCAAAAAGCTTTTTAAGCAGACAGGGTCGGGCATGTTAGTCATTGTGCTTTTGTATAAACAGGGGTTGGAGAATGGCCACTTAACGTACAATCTTAATAAGTTTTAAAAGTCTGCTCCCTGAGGCTGGTATGTTTTGTAAATAAGTGAAGGTTGTAGTCCAAGAGGTCCTTAACTTGTGTAACTCATTAGATTCTGGTTCTCAGAGTTTGTGTTTGTTGATTGTTTCTATTCATGAAGTCAGGTGGAAGACAGCTTGACATCACCAGGAATAACCTTGTCGTGGGTGGGAGCCTTCTCCTCTGCAGTCATGTGGGATGAGAAAGGAGGCCACTTTTCAGGGACTCAGACTTGGAAAAGGAGTTTTTTTCCTTTGGTCCACCTTCTCTGTAACTCCTGCTGGGCTCCTTTTGCTTGCACTGTTTGTATGTAGCGTCACTGTCACTTCTCACGCAGTTGGTGACGTCTGTGTGCTGGGTTAGACCCCTGTAAGTGGACAGTTAGGACTTGCAATAAAGAACTTGGCAGTTCATGTCTTCTCTGGTCATCAGTGAAGATGGACTAGGAACCGATTCCCCACAAAGCCTCTAGGAAAAGTAATTGATTGACAGAGTGCTTTCATTGACCATCTTACTTGATCTTACCACGTGCGGTAGGCAGGATTGGTGACATCGTCCCGATTGACTAATTCAGAGCGATGATTTGTCTCGAATTCCCACAAACTAATTATACCTTAGCTGGGATTAGAATCTGGGGGTTGCAGCCCAGCTCTGGAGGTCAGCTGTGGTGCTCGCTATTTCAGATTTCTTCCGCATCACGGGCTTGTTAATAATTTACTAGGTGCGTATATGATTCCACTCAGGGCTGTGTGTGGATCTGCTGTGTACTCTCATCAGATGACTCAGAAAGAGCAGGGAGGCCCAGACCTCTGGGCAAATCGTTTGGGACAGGAGACTGTCTTAACGGTCAGGGTTATTGTCTGGCAGAGTGGAAGACCTGCGGTCGGTGATCCAGGGCTGTTTTCTCTGGGGAAGGAGGAAGAGCTGGTGTGGGTGCTTGAGGGTTGCTCCTGGTGGGAGTCTGTTCTCAGGACACCCATGCGTGTCTTGTGTGCTCTGCAGCTCAGAGCCAAGAACAGGCAAGTCTCTGAACCAAAGCCTTCAGCCTGCTTTTAGAAACGTGTCAGCGGATTAGCTTATTGGCTTTCCCCCCGAGTGGCATTAGCTCTCGCCCTGTCTCATGTTCACCATCTGGCTTTGAGTAAGAAGTCTTTGAGCGATCTCTCTTCAGCAGTCTGCTCTGTGCCAGGGCTTTCTGAGGGCTTTCTCCCTGAGGGCTGCCCAAGAAGAGGTAGTCAGTTTGTTGTGTCCACGTGTGTGCATACCTGAGATCAGAAGAATACTTAAGACCTCAGAGGGAAAAAACAAATCAGCTTCAAGGAGAATGAGTCTGCCTGGTTAATGGCCAAAACTAACAAGTGAATCTGTCCTTAGGTGAGTTTTTGAAGTGGAGTTACTTCTGCCACAGAGTAAGCTCTTTCTGCCTGTGAGATGATAGTTTGTCCAGTTTTTAGTAGAGCGAGAGAGAAAGGGGCTGGAATTTTTCTTCCTCATTGGAAAGCAAAGCCTAGGGGTGGAGGTGCTTAAATGAACCACCTCCCCTCCTCCCAGGGAGCTGGCTGCTCTCTCCTTCTAGGTTAATATACATTGACTGAGGCTAAATGCCTGATGCTTCTGGACAGAGTCCAGCCCCTCAGCAGAGCAGCCACACTGTGGAGATACAGCTGCTGGCATTAAAGGGCTAAGCCTTTTCCAGCTGCTTTGCTTTAATGGGAACTGCCTGCGGTCGGCAGCTTAAAGGAGCTGTCTTAGCCCGATTAGGAGGAAATGACTAATCTCTGCATCTTCTCATGGCACTGGCCTGGAGACTCTGGGGCAGATAACCTGGTAGGGTAGGAAGTAGTTGGATAAAAACGGTGTTGGAGTGCTAGGTGATTATCTCCTCAAGAATGGTGGTCCTGGCTTGGCACGGCTTGTGCTTTGTTTTGTCTCCATGAGAAAAGTGGGGTTCTCTCTAGTGGGTTCCCTGGCACTGAGGGAGGGAGATGCTCACAGAGAGGGGAGGCCTGGGTCTTTAAAAGCTGGGCTGGCAACAGATGTGCAAATGAGTTGAGAGCATATGAGGGCAATGGCATCCATCCCCCTAGAGGAAGGGGAAGACTTGAGACCCTCCAGTGTGGTCCTTTTGGCCTTCCATTCCCCTTTCCTTTCAAATCTGGCTTGAAGAGCCAAGATTTGAGAGAGAAATGATCATTTCCTTCATCATAATATGCACTTAAAATACATATTTTAATATCTGCGAGTTGGCATTTCACAAATACAATGCAGTGATTTGTTTTTTCTTAGTGGCTCATAAACTGGTGGTGCATCTTTTCAGCGTCACTCGGGTTGGAGGCGCCGGCTGTTTGCGGGAGACCGGCTGTGGGCCGTGGCAGGTGCGGGGGCCGGGGCACCTGCGTCGTGGCTGTGGAGACATGAAAGCTGGGTTCCCTCAGGTTGGAGGGAAGCTGAAGTGTGGGGACAGCGAGGCAAGGCTCCAGGACATGTGGCACAGAGCATGGGTAGGACGGGATCAACATCTGTCCCAGTCATGACCCCTACGCTGTTACGTGTGACCCGAGTCAGACAAGGTGGGGGAAGCCTTTGGTCACCCATGAGGCCAGGGCCCAAACATCATGCACCCCGGTGGAGTTCTGAAGTCCCAGTGAAACACTTAGGGTGCTTTGACACAACAGAGGGTAAAGGTTGGGCACTTCGGGCAGAGACTTAGGAGTGTTTATTGCAATCTTTCGTCCAATTTGTTCACCAAATCCACAACATCGGAGGAGGGCTCTTCCTCCTGGAAACTGGGAGGCCATGGCTTGGGGACCTACAAGGAAAGGACAGAAGTTAAGGAAACTATTGCCCTGCGACAAGAAGTAGACTAAAAATATAATTTTGTTTAAGCAGGTCTTCCTGCTCAGTAGAGAAAGGTGTTCACATAACTCTGGAGGTTGGCACTGAAGGCTGTGGGAGCTCGGGGGAGGGAGGGAGCTGGAGGCTTAAGAGAGCCTGGAAGGTGAGACGTTAAAGCCGGACCTCAGGAGAACAGGGCAGCTAGAGAGGGCCTGGAAGCATATTCCAGGCTAAGGACGTGCCTCCAGCCTGGTGTGCCCTAGCCTGACACCCGCACCTCTGTCAGGACCTGGCCTCTCCTTTGACTGGCTGGCTGGGCCCCGTTTTATCTGTCTGTTGGGTGGGGTGGGCTTGTTGGCCCCTGCCTCTGTCTCGGGCAACAACTGCCCCTTTATCTGACTTAGAACTCTGAAACAGGTTTTCATTTGCTCCTTTTCTGCCCATTAACTGCTGCCTATTAATTAGTACCGTTGGACTCCCCACCCTCATAATCAGCCTTCGTGAACTGTGCCTCCCCTCCGCAGCTTTTGCTAAATATGTGACAACTGCTTTGTGTAGCTGGCGCTCCCTGAGACTCAATCCCAGATCTTGGCTGTGCGGACCCCCTGCCCCAGCTGCCCGAGTGGCCATGGCCTGGCTGGATGCCTCATCTTGATCAGCCCTTCGCCTCCCCGCTCCCTGTCTTCCCCTGATGTTGCCGGGCCTGGCACTGGCCGCAGGTTAACATCTCTTGTGATGAAGGAGTGCTCTTCTCATGCTGCTCCAGATCCTGGAGAGCAGCGCTGGGGACCCAGAGGGACTGAGGTGACCCCTCTGCGGACCCAGCTGATTGTCCCACCGAAACCCCAGTCACCTTGTTCCAGATCACTTGACCCCTTTGTAGATCAGAGGTCACAGATTCTGATCTGTGCTGCCTCTTAAACCCTCAGCTACGACGATGACTGCTCCTTTTTGTTTACTTAGCTGTCGTATGAAATTCCAGATGCTCAAAGCCCTGCTTCTTTCCTCCCCTTTATACCCACCCAACCTCCTTACCCTCATTCCCTGAGGCCCCCCCCCCAAACCAGCTCCTGGCCACCATCACACTAGTGCCCCCCTTGTCTGTTCTGAGGTCCTCATTTCTCTTGGGTTTGATTCCTGACTCCTCTTTCCTCTGTACCCTCCTCTTCCAACACACTCATACCCACACAGTCTCCTTTGCTCCAGCTAAGCCTAGGGCTCGGGAAGGAAGTGATCCCTTTTTTACTAATAGCTGGGCTGCATCAGAAACCACAGGGGAGATGGCCAGGCTCATTGGCAGAGGGAATGGCAGTCTGCTGCGATGGTGGTAGAACCCACTACCGCTGATTGTGATCTGGCTCGGTCCCAGGCGTGGTGCGGGACACGTACACCCCACGTAGTTCTTCCAGCCCTCTTAGGAATAGCCCCCGTTTCCAGATGAGGAAAGTGAGGCCCAGGATCCTTAAGTAACTTGTTTGGGTGCGCACAGCTATAAGTGCCTGAGCCTGCAGTTAAACCCCTTTAACCCCTTGTCCGCCTTTATGTAGTCGTCTTCTTTTAACCTTGGTCTACAGAATCCTCTAGGCCAAAATGATTTTCTTTGGAGAATAAGTCTCTGGATTATCCTGAGTCCGAGAAGCCCAAATGTGTCCCAGAACCTGGCCTTTTGTGCGCTCTGCGCCTTCCACCGTGTGGTCCCAAATTAGACCTGTCCTCTACACCCCGAGGTAGCAGTGGGGGTGGGAAGTGGAGAGGGGCTTCCTGCCAACCAATGGGGAAGCGCCAGCCGAGCCTCTGCACTGGCATCATCTGCTCCTGCTAAGACAATCATCAACATAAAAAGCTAATTGTATTAATCACCAAGGCACCCGTCAGGAGTCCCCCTCCCTTTGGGAGAATTATGAATTGCAATTGCAGATGGCTCTGCTGATTGAAGGCGGTGCTCAGCAGGGAGAAGGGCCAGATCAGATTACACACCATTAATTAAAAACTTCCCCTGACAAATGGGAGGAAGGGAGGCACACCAAGGGTCTGCCCAGTTGGGTCTGTGCCCCCCACCCTGCGCTCCTCACCTCCCACCCAAGCCCAGGGGCAGTGACTGAGAAGCCCGCTGCCCCTGGCTGGAACTGCTGAGACCGGGCTCCCTGAAGGCCAGCCTTTCCCTCATCCAAACAGATGGCCGGCTGTCCTTCGAAAGGGCTGCAGAGAAGGAGAAGCTCACCTTTGGTTACGCGCTCTTGTCTAACTTTGGATGCTCTTCAGATTCTAACCTAATTCCTCACTCTCTGCAAAGGTTGTCTCCTTGCTCCCGGCTATTCCAACGGCACAGCTTCAAAGAGCTGCCATGTGTGAAAGTAGCCCCCGGCTTTCCCTTACCCTTCAGGCAATCGCTCTAACCCTTTTGGCCCAAAGTTCCTAGGACAGGTTACACAGTTGGCTGTGGAGTAGGGGTGGGGACTCAAGAGTGACTGTGCGCCCTCTTCCCATCTCCCCCTGCCAGCAAGCACTGGCTCCTTAGCTGCCATCATCTTGGCTCATTTGGAGCTGTAACTCCTGAATTCTCCTCTTGATCAATTACTACTTCCCCTCCCTCCCAGCCACCCGGCCTCAGTCACTCATTCATCAGACTTATCGAGCACCCAGTGTGTGTTCAGCTCCAGAGATGCAGAGATCATTTGTCTAGGAGCTTAAAGGCCTACTGCAGGAGCTCCACCCCTTGCCCTCTTCAACCTTCTAGTTCCTGCTGCCTTCCCTCCCTGGCTATAGCTTGTATAAGTCCTCCTGGAGCGCTATTTTGGAAAATTCTAAGCTGGGAGCTGGGGAGACCTTAGGGGGCTGTGGTACTGAGCTGGGTGACCTTTAGCAAGTCAATCACAACACACACACACAGACCCCCCCTCCGCCCCAAGCTGTCCCTGCGTATAAAAGGGCACAAGAAGCCCTGGGCTCTAAGACATTGTGAAGATGGATGAGTGCTGCCTGGCTTGGAGAGATGTGAGTAGAACTCTACGCTGACACTGATACAGAACACTGAGCGTGGCTGCTGTGGCCATGAGTACCGGGGCCTGGTTACTGCCCTGGTCAGAGGCTGGGCCCTGCCACCCAGCCCTTGGAAGAATGTGGCAGCCCCTCCCCCGCCCCCAGCCCCTTTGGAGACATCGTGAAAGAGGACCTATCTATTTCATGAATTTGGTTGCTGCATCTCAGAATACCATGGTGATGGGCGCCATAGAGATGAGAACTGACTTTTATTGGCTTGCCTCTTCATTCCAGGGTCCCTCCCCCAAACCCCCTCCTTCCCCACAAAGCTCCACATATACTCATCCCACACACACGAAGCTCCCAGGTCAGTACACCCAGCAGAGAAGGAGGCAGGGCCCCCGTAACTGGAGCAGATGAAATGAGAAAAACCTGCTCTCTGCCTCCCTCTCGATCATCTCCCTCTCTCCTTTCTTCCCTCCCGTCACCAACAGCAATTGTGTTCAAACCCAATAATTACAGTAATAGCAACAATAATCATCATTTATTGGCTTTATTTTTCTAACATTTTAACTTCTGAAAACATTTTCCAGTTTCTCATTTGTTTTCACAGCCGTCTCTGGGGGAGGCTTGTGCCCATTTAACAGCTGGGGAAGCTGGGATCCGGACGGGCCCCCGGTCACAGGCGGAGTCAATGACTACAGCCTGTAAATGCCGACAAACCGGCCGACACTCCGGGGGTCCTCCAAGGCACTGCACGAAAACCTTGGTTCCCCGGGTCGTTCCTACAGCTTCTGGGGGTGGGGGCTCCCTGCAGATCTGAGAATGAGGCTAGGGACAGCTTCTCTGGCCCAGGTCATGGACCAAAAGCTGGGCTGGGGCCGTCCCCTGTCAGAATCATGCCTGTGAAGGGGACTGTGGGGAGGCAGACAGGCAAATACCCAGAAGAGCATGCCCTGGAAAAGGCCCATCTGGCTCAGACCTTCCTTGCCAGGAGCCTGCCCCTCTGCTAACCCGAGAAAAGCTTCCTCTGTGTCAGCTCTTCCTGAGCATTTGTGGGAGTGAGGAATGAGGATCTGTTGGAGGTTAGTCTCTGTCCTCAGGAAGACCCCAGTCTGAGGGGGAAGCCATAGCCCCCAAAACCACAACCAAGAGTGGAGACATCCTTCTGAGGAACTCCGAGTCTTGGGAAGTCTGGCCCCACCTTCCCAAGGGTGAGGTGAGAAGTTAAGGTTCCCTAAGATCCCTGTAGCCCGGGGTCTCTAAGCAGACTGGCTGTCAGGGCTCTAATTCCTTTTTTCCAGGACGTGGGGACCTGGAGTCCAGACGGGTGAGAGAAGGGAAGGGCCATCATTAACTCCCTTTTTCCTCCCTCTGCTGCCCCATTAAGAGGTCGAGGAGGGGGGAACGGAACAGATCTGCTCCCCCACATTCTACCTAGAAATATGCCTGGGAGAGGGATTGGCATCCTCTGCCCACCCCGTCAGGACAAGAGGCCAAACCTTTAACCTCCTCCCCTTCCCCTCAGAACACCTGGAATTCGGTCATGTCGGCGCGCTGCTCGCACACAGAGCTCCTCTCAGAAGCCTGAGGGCTGGGGCCAACTTCTACATTTTCTGACACATGCTCTGCCTTTGGGTGTCCGCTGAACTGGGGTTCCTTTTTCTGGGGCTCCACCTGCACCACTTTCTCCATCTCAGCTGTGCCTGTGAGGATGGCCAGTCGCTGGGCCAGGGTCTTGGTGTCAGGGAACAGGATGAAGTTGTAGATCAGCGAAGCCAGGACAGCCCCTGTCAGGGGCCCCACCCAGAAGATCTGAGGAGGCAAAAAAGTGGGGACCTGGCTTGTGAGCGATCAGGATGGTCTGTCTGTGGCAGGGAGACTTGTCTGCCTGCTGCTGGTGAAAGCCACAGTCCCTATGGCCCTACTCCAGCCCCCTCCCCTCCGTGGCTGCAAGCAGAGGGTCTCACCCAGTGGACTTCAAACTTCCCAACGATGACAGCAGGACCGAAGGAGCGGGCTGGGTTCATGGAACAGCCAGTGAAGTAGATCTGGGGAGTGGAGTGATCATGGTTTCAGGGTATGAAGAAGCTTAAGGCAGGCCTGGGTGAGGATAGTCCCCTCCTTCTTGGTTCAGAGCCCCAGTTCCAGCCTTGGCCTCTGCAGCACCATATCCTGGGCCTGGAATGTAGGGCATAGCCTTGGCACTAAGGGGTGAGGGCCTCAGGGAGGGACATTTCCTGGCCTCCGGGCCCCTGTAGCTGTGTGTGCATATGCGTGGCGTCCCTTTTGCCCCTTACCCCAATGAGGTGGCCCAGTGCCACAGAGATCCCAATCATGGTGGCCGGGGAGCCGGATGTCAGACGCCCATCGGTGGAAGCGAAGACACAGAGCACCAGCTGCAGGGTCAGAACCAGCTCCACTGCCACCGCCTGGCCAGTCGAGATGCTGCTCCGGATCTGAGTAGGAGGGTTACACTGGAGTCCCTGGCTTTCTACCAGAGGATGGTGACTGCCCCCCAACCCCAGCCTCGCTTCCTCAGTGTGAGGGGGACACCTCACCACTGCCAGTTCCAGGACTTGAGGAGGACTGTGCAGTGGGTTCGAGTCAGCCCCAGATACTTGCTCCCGGCTGAAGTAGGGTCACCCCTCCCCAAAGGTTGGTTGGGGCCAGTGATTTGGGGGGTGGCAGGGGCTCAGGACTGGTGGGAAAGGGGAGGCGCAGAAAAGTGGAAGTGCGTGTTTGCAAGCTGCCTGGGGGAGACCGGGGTGGGAGTGGAAGGAAGAGGTGTGGGGAGGTAGGGGGAACATAGCTGATGAGGGGAGTCAGGGTGGTGGTGGGGAAACAGGCCTTAAGAGTTCTGGGGGGCCTTGGGGAGGAAGATGAAGAGCATGCAGGGTCCCTGCCACCACCCCCAGCCCCCACCCTCCCTGGCTACCCCAACCCTTAAATGCCTGGTTCTCCTCCAACCCCTGCCCCTTAGTGTGGCTTGTCCCATCTGTCTTGTGGACCACAGTCCCACGCCTGCACTAAAGCCGCGCACAGTCCGATTCCCCCGGGTCCGGGACCCAGTACAAGGCAGGTGTGAGGCACGTGCCTGAGAGGTCACCCCCGTCCCTCTCCTCTGCCATGATGGCCCATCACACTTAGACCTGTTTAGGCACCTCCCTCCTGGCCCTGCCAGGTGCCTCTCCCTGCACCTACCTCATTGACCCCAAGGGTCTCTCGGATGTCCCCTGGTGTGACCCTGTAAAGCAGAGCAGCCCCCACAATGGCCCCTGTGAGCTGGGCAGCCACATAGGCCAGAGCACGCGGCAGAGAGATTTGGGAGCCCACAAGGTAAGCCAGTGTCACCGCGGGGTTGACGTGGGCCCCGCTGGACTTCCAGGTGACCTGCACAACCATGGCCGTGGCCAGGTTGAAGGTGATGGCGATCTGCAGCACAGAGGGAAGTGCCGGGGACCAGCGCATAGCGGAGCCCACACCAAAGAACACATACAGCCCCGTGGCCAGGAACTCGGCAAACAGCGCCTTGCTGATGGCCACCCAGAGCAGGTGCCCCAGCATCCTGGGCAAGCTGCGCCCTTCTGACTCCATTGCGTCTAGATCCTGGTGTCTTGGCTGCTGCCTCATCTGCCCCCAGGGCCTCTGCCTGTCCCTCGCCTCTGGTCTCCAGTCTTCGGCCTGCTCTGGCTGTCGTACTGTGGACAGGCTTCACTGACTCCCACCTGCAGCCCCTTCGCTGCACTGCTGCCCCAGGACCGTGCTGGGCAGACTAGCGGGGTTTTGTGTGTCTGGGTGAGTGGAAAGTTTGGAGGTGGCACGAGGGGTGGCGCTCGCCTGCTCCACCCTGAGCTCACCTGACAGCTGGGGGAGGGGGCAGTCTCAGGGCACTGAACTGAAACCTCCCAGGAGGTTTCTGAGCTGGACAGGCTTAACTGTGCTGCGGGCCCAGCCTGAGGGCCACAGGTGACATCCCCAATGTCCACTTAGATGGTGCAGGATCACTCAGGTACCCAAGTCCAAGGCCTGCTTCAGAGGGTCCTGTGCATTCTGGCAAAACAAGGGAGGTGCCCGGATCTCCAGGCCTCTCTGCCTGTAGGCTCTGCATCCAGATGGCCCCACACTATCTGCACCCCATAAACCCAGATGTGAAATGAAGCTCTCTCCTCCATTCCCACCTAAAAGCCCACTCACAGAAAGCAGATGTGACGAGTTACTAAGGACGTGGGCCTGTGGGGGCGCAGAGGGGGCAGATGGAAGGCGGGTTTATTCCACAGCTAACCAGGACATGCGGCAGTGGGACCTCTGCCGCTTCTGTCTTTCTGCTTCCCTCACTCTTCCCATTGGCCTCAGCCCCTTTCCCCTGCATTCTCTGCTCTCCTTCTCAGGGGCCAGAACAATTCCTCATAGTCTCACAGGCAGCTGAGCCATTTTTGTAGCGTTGCTGCCCTAGGCTCTGCCCTTTCCGCCAGCACATATCGAGGTATTTACCCAAGCAAAGGCTCTCCCCCTAAGAAGAATCTGCTGAGCTGTTAAAGTAGTGCGGTCTTACCCACATCCGGGTGCGGGACCTCACCCCCGACCCTACCTCCCTGCCCAGTGGGTGTCCCCTGGTTGTCTTCAGGCCCTTCAAGTACAACCTGTCTCCAAACGAGGTCTCCCCGCCCCCCCCCCAACAAAATGCACTCCTGCTCCTACCCTCGCAGTGGGAGGCACCTGGGAAGCGTCTCTGGCCCTTCTCCTCACTCCTGCCCCGTCCACTAAAGGCACCAAGTCCTGCTGATTTTCAGTCATAAATATTTCTTGACTGCGCTCTTCTTGCCACCCCTGCTGCCCTGCAGCCTTTAACCATTCTCTCTCTCTGCTCCCTTGCTCTGTTCCAATCAATTATCCACACTGCAGCCCAAGTGATCTTTCTAAAATGCAAATCTGGTCCTGCTGCTTCTCTGCTAAAACCCCTTCAAAGCCTCTGTCCCTTCTGTGAGCTGTGTGCGTGGCCTCCGAGGCCCTCGGGTCCTGCTCCTCCTACCTTACCTCCCTCCACTCTTTGCCCTGCGCCCTCACCAAACGGCCAGTGGTTCTGGAGCACTCCCAAGCTGGTCTCCCCTTGGAGGATGCTCTCTCTTCTCCTCGGAGAGCCCTTCCCACTTCCTTTGCTTGGGTAACTCCCTAACACACCCCTAAGTCTCAGCTCCGACGTCATCTCCTCTCCTGGTGAGGCCCTCCTTGCGCTCCCCCCACACCTGGCCATTTTCATGCACTGCAGTCATCAGGGCATCAGCACGGGGCCAATGTGTCTCCCCGGTGACTCGGCGAGCCCCTGAGGGGGCAGGAGGCAAGCTTTGCTCATCCCTACATGTAGTGTCTTGCACAGAGATTAGTCATGGTAGGTGCTTGGTAGGTAATTGTCAAATGAACGATTGAATAAAAGTTTCTTGAGCTCCTGGAGGCAGGTGACTTTCATATCTGCTTGCATTCAGCTGGCTATTCTTAAGGCCTGATACCACCCTCACCCGGGACTGGGCCCTCTGAAATCTTCCACTGAAAAGTTCCAGCTCTGAGCATGGGCTCTGCCCACCCAGCCTCCCCCATCTCAGTCAGTAAAGCCCCCCCTCCATTCCCTCTGCTCTCCCAGCCATCCTGGCTTCAACCCACCTTCTCCAGCCAGATGCCCTGGTATCTCACCTCAGTGCCCCACTGTCCTAGCTTCCTTTGCTCTCTAACTACCCCCTACACCTGCGTCCCTCCATTCTCATTCTCCTCACACCCCTCTGCCTGCCATCTGCGCTGCTGAGCACTGCTGGAGGCACTTGCCAGCCGTGACAAGTCCATGGTCTGTGGCCTCAGCAGGGGTCACGGCACTCAGCAGCCCTCACACCATCCCCCAGCGGCTCTCCCCCCATTCTTCTAGGGCCTACTTCAAACCTTCCCCACTCTCTCTGGCTTTCTTCCAACTTGCCTCCTGTCCCACCCAGAAAGCCAGGCTAGCAGGCAATACTTCCCACCCTTCCTCCCCAGCCACAAACTCACTGGTGGCTGCCCATGCCCTCGCCAGCCGCCCTGCACTCCCAAAGAAGAGGCAGCCCTTCTCCTGTGTTGAGTCAGGGGCTCCTCCTGGTGCTCTTGGCCATTCCTGATCTCATCTGTGGTTTGCCCTTCTCCCTCTCCTGGCTTCTTTACAACATGTCTGGTAATCTCAGAATAGTGGAGAGACCATGAATTTGGAGTGCCTTTCGTCTTTGTCTCTCTTTTAAGACTTTGTTCAAGTTCAATTCCTCCATGAAGCCTGCCCTGATTTTCCTTTCCAGCAGAACCAGGGCAAGCTGCGTGGAGAAGTTGGGCTTGAGCAAAGCCAGTGGCTACTTCTGGCTTCAGCTTCCTCCTCCACTGTTCCAGCGCAGACTCCTGTGCTTTCCTGGCTTAGTGGATTCTTTCAATAAACACTCAAGGAATGAAGGAATGGCCAGTATGGGTGACATTCCTCCCTGCCCTGGTGGGTTCTCTGCCTAGGGGCTGTTCCAAGGAACCACAAGGGCATCTCTCTTCCCTCCCCTTGGACAGGGCCACAGAGGAATGGAGACAGGTGCTTACCAGTCCCTGCAGCTTACCTAGCCTCAGTTTCTTTGCCTGTATACCAGGCATCAAACAATAGGAAAGCCCATCTGTTGAGACCTTTGTTAAGACAATACAAGTGAGAGCATTCGAATATTGCTGTGTACACTGTACCCCTGACCTGAACTTCTGTGATTTCAGTTGTTCCCTTATAAAATGGAGATTAAAATTCTCACCTCTCCATGTGTCATTAGGAGTAAAAGTGCTAATACCTAGAAGAGTGTCTCTGAGTCAGAAAATGTTGGTTATTAGAATTGCCACTCGAGTCCCCTCTCCAATGAGACAGCTGTGAGGACCCAGCTGGGGTGGGAAGGGTCCAGGACAAGTAGCACCTGGGGCCCCTACTCTGGACCCTGGAGGCTGACAGCATGAGGCGCAATGTCAACCCTTGTTTCCAGCTGGCCTAGAGCAAAGACTCCTGAGGCCCTCCCTGGCCTGGGACAAGGTTCTCCCCGCACACACACACCCTGAGCCCAGCCAGGCATTGGCCAGGGCTTGCTCCAGTTCCAGCCAGCACCTTGCTGGGCCCAGCCAGTTTTGGGCTCGTGTGCCATGCTTTGAGGTTACTCACGTTCACAGGACTTTTGTAAAGGCTCTACACCTGGCTGCCTACAGCAGCCTGTCAGGTGGTTTGAGTGCTCTTAACCTCCCAGAGGCCTGTCTCTGGGCTCCCCAGGCTGCTGCGGTGGGCGCCGCCGTGGGAAGTCGTGTACGTTTGCACGCATGCGCACGTACTCGCTTGAGAGCGCAAGGAGCAAAGTGAGCTCAGACTGAGGACTCGGGGCTTGGGGGAGAGGGGGACAGAGCAAGAACAAGAAAGGTATGGGGAGAGAAGAGGAGGGACATTAAAAATATGACAGGAAGAGAAGAATTCAAGGTAGCTTCCCTCGCATTGTCTCACCGATCCCCACAAAATGGGACAGGTAAGCAGTCTGACCCTCTCTCATCCAACCCCGGTAGGGAAGGAAATGAGTCAGGGAGGGGCTGAGAGAGGTGACCCTCCAGCAACCCCTCCTGGCCATCCATCTAGACAGCCAGCCTCTGTCCATTCTCTGTCTTGCTCCCAGCCCTGCCCCATCTCTCTGCCCTGCCACCATGTCCACCTTCCTACGGGGTGAAAACTGGCAGCCCCTGGGCAGAGGGGCAGTGGGAGGACGAAGCCTCCTAGACGGGAATCAAGGCTCTCCTTCCTGGGTCCCGTCTCAAGGTGGGGCAGAGGGTCAGAGGGGTGCCTGGGCATGTGTGCTTGGATGTGACACACACGTACCTCTCGAAGGACCCATGGAACACAGGTCCCGAGCAGTCCTGTGAGAGAGAATGGGCGAGGGTTGACGTGGCTGCCGCACGCACAGAGCGAGCAGCCCATGCGGAGAAGACGCAGCGCCTCGCTGCAACTGAAAGGTCAGTGTGGCTGTGCGGGGCCGCTGTGCGTGCTCCTCTGTGCGCAGGTCTTGGTGAGCCCGGATCTAGCCGTGCCTGGAGGGTCAGCCACCACGGAGCACAGCGCCCTCTGATGGCCACACCGCCGCAACGCGTCCGTCCAAAGCCCTAGTCGGACCCTAGCCCTCTCTCTGGGACAGGAGCTCCCTCTAACTGGGTGCCCACCCACCCCTAATGGTCTGTCCTCTACAGGCCCACCGGTCAAAGAAAGGAAGGCAAGTTGCTAGGCTGAGGGGACAGGCCAGCCTCCCAGTCATGACTGTGCCTGCACTTGAGTCTTGTGGAGACTGAATGGGAAAGAGATCTCCTTCGGCACCCTGTCTCAGATAGTGGGGTGGGGGTGAACTGCGAGTAGCTGCTTCCTGCTGGCCCAGAGGACCCAGGCCTGAGAGACTCCCCGTGTCCTCCGCCCCCCCGCCCCATCGGGCTGGAGCCCAGACCCAGGATTCTTGCGGAGAAACGCAGCAGTTTGCATTCGGTGGGCGAGGTCTCCCCCTGCTGGTCGGAGCTGGCACTTGCGGTCGGGACCCGGCGGGGGCCGGAGCTGGAGGGTGGGGGACGGCTTCTTCACCGAGGCTCCCACACGTAATTGCCTTTTGGTGTTAACTGCACGCAGGTGGAGGCGGGCAGGGCAGTGCAAGGCAGGGAGACTGCAGCACCCATTCACAGATACTAGACTCACGTGTGGAGGAGGGCTGCGGATCTGCCGCCCTCAACGCCAGCCCCTGGGACTGACCCTTGCCCACAGATCGTATAGATACTCCCACCTCTCCTTCGTCCATCTGCGGACCGCCTGCCCGACCCTGCCTCCGCCTTCCCTGGCCCTACCTCTTCTGGGGCAAGACTTAAGATGGCAGGGAGGTCCCCACACAAAAGAAAAGCTGGAGCTCAGGTTCAAGAGCTCTCGGGAGAGCAGAGACCCCGAACTAAGGTGTGGCCAGGGTCCCAGATGTGCACAAGCTTGTTTCTTTCTTTCTTTTTTTTTAAGTCTTTTAAAGATTTCATTTATTTTCACGAAGAGGGGAAGGGAGGTAGAAAAAGAGGGAAACATTGGTCAGTTGCCTCTCGCACGCCCCCAACTGGGGACCTGGCCCACAACCCAGGCATGTGCCCTGACTGGGAATCAAACCCTTGACCTTTCAGTTCCCGGGAGGGCGCTCAATCCCCTGAGCCACACCAGCCAGGGAGCTGGTTTCTTTTCACACCTGTTTATTGAGCATCACTCTGAAGTGCCTGGCCCTGTTTGCACAAGGGTTTTATTTCAATTCATTGTCTCATTTCATCCTCACAACCGCCCACGAGTACACGTAGCCCATTTTATGGATGAGGTCATTAGAACTCAGAGAGCTTATGTTACCCCAAGTTGCACATCAAGACTTGGACCCCAAGCCAGACCCCTTAACTATGACACAGGGCTGTGTACTGAGCTTCGCATCTGCGTTCCACCCTTTTCCCCACAGACAGCAGGAATCTCCCTCTCTCTCCCTCATCACGTCTGATCTCCACCACAGCCCTGTGCGGGAAGCAGTTTTAACCCTCATTTGATAGCTTATGAGATGGAGGTTTGGCAACTTAAGGAGGCTTCCTGAGGAGTGTCAGTGGCCAGGGGACAAGAGCCAGTGAGGGCAGAGCTGTGGGCTCAGAGGGAAGACAGTGGGGATGCTGGCCTGCAAGGCAGGGAAGAGACCAGAAAAGTGCTGGGCCAGGTGCAGCTTCCAGGGGAGGGGGGCGGGGACAGGGGGGCTGCTGCTGTCACTGAGCACAGGCTCCCAATGTGGCTCCTTTTTGGAACACTGAGGTATAGAGAGGGGAGTCCAGGGCTGTGCCACCTCCCCGATGACAGACCTGGCTGATCAACCCCTTGGCATCTCAAGGGGCTGCAGGCGATTCACTTCTCCACCCTGACACACCCTCCTCAAGTGACAGAGACTTGGCATAGCTGAGGTGGGAGGGGTGTGCAGGCAGGAGACTGAGTGAGTAGGGTGCCTCCTTCTCTGCTCCCGCTGCCTCCTGCTGACCTCTCGGCTCTACTTCTGCATTTGTTCTTCTCTCTCTCAATCCACCCCCTACCTTGCTCTTCCCGCCCCCATATCTGACTCTAGGCCTCCCCGGCCTCAGCTTCCCTGTCTTTCCACAGAGGACTGAGGAGCCCATGGGGCAGGGTGTGGGGTGATGAAGAGGAGAGGTGATGAGCCAGAGTGTCCCAAGGAGAGGCTTCTGGGGAGAGATGAGGCACAATGTAAACGTCAGTGGTTTATTGGGAAGCCCCTATTCCAAACACCAGCAGCCCTAGCCCATGTATGTTTAAGCAGAAATAAATAAGGCAGCATTTAATGAACCAGCCTGTCTCCCTCCTAAGGAGCTCTGGGGAGGGTCAGCCTCTGCCATCCTAGGGGCTGGGATCCCTCTGGCTCTTGAGGAGGGGCTGGGGAGAGTGGGGGATGAAGAATGCAGACCACCCCTTCCTGGCCTGCCCCTGGGGCAGCCTGTGAGCTTGGTGCTACATTCACAATCTCTGAGGCCTCGCCTTGTGGCAGCAGCCTGCCCTGTCCCAGAGAGACCCCCTTCCCATCAGGCCGCAGCCCCTGGCCCCCACCCCAGAGTCCCATCACAAGTTGCTGTCCCCATTTCTAACCGCAGCCCGGGGAGCCAGCACCTCTTCCCTAGCCCAGAGGACCCTGTGGGGAAAGGAAACTTTGCTGTCATGCTTTTTATTCCCCTGCAGTCCAGGGGCTGAGGGACTTCTCCCTGTCTGATGCTGGTCAGTGGGCAGTCAGCTCTATGGTCTTCTTCCGCTCCTCCCAGTCCTCCTCAGGCTCGTACGTGCCCTTGACGACAGCCACACGCTCACTCAGGCTCAGGCAGTTGGGGAAGAGCAGGTAGAAGTAGAGGACGGCAGCCACGGCAGCGCCCACAATGGGCCCCACCCAGAATACCTGGGGGAGACAGGAGAGCATCAGGGGGCTGAGCCCCTCCAGACGGCAGACTCATGGACCCCCAGAGGGGATGGACATATGACTTCCAGGTTTCCAGAAGGAAAGACTTCCTCCCACCACAGGGACAGATATACTGACACCCAGTGACAGGGACATGGACCACAGATACCCACATTCTTAAAGGAGACACACTCCCCAGAGGACCAGGGCTCCTCCCACCCCACCCTACAGAGAGACAAACAGACCTTCAGAGGGAACAGACAGAGATCCTCAGACAGACAGACAGAACTCCCTTCCCTCCAACATGGGGATAGAGACAAACTCTGGAGGGAGACCATGAACTCACAAAGGAAGTTTCAGACTGTCCCGAGGGACAGACCCACAGGAAGGAAGACTGTCCCAACCCTTCAACAGGGGTGGATAAATAAAACATTAGATATATAGACTCTCAGAGGGACAGAAAAAGTCCTCAGAGGAGATGAACCTAGAGGTAGAGACCCCCTCCTTTACCTAGAGGGACAGACGTGCATACTGCCCCCAAACCGCCCAACCAGGGACTCCTTGTCCCCAGGGGCTCAGGCCAGTGTTCTGGCTGCATCATATTCCCTACTGTGTCCCCTTCTCTCTCCAGCCACTGCTCCCCGGTCCTACCCCCAAGCTCTGGGCCCACAACACCCAGGAAGCCAAAGCTGATTGACCAGATCCCATTGCCAGGGATCCAAGGGAGGCCCAGACTCACCCAGTGCACAGAGCTGAACCGCTTCATGATGACCGCAGGGCCAAAGGAGCGGGCTGGGTTCATGGAGCAGCCGGTGAAATAGATCTGGATGGAGAGACAGAGGTGGTGAGGAAGGCAAAGGGCACGTCTACCCTCACAGGGCCCCTAACTCTCCCACAGTCACCCAACAGTTCAGGGGCTCAGTCAGATCTCTGACTCAAGTCCCCCAATTCCTAGGCTGGTGACTTCTCCCTCCACTGGTTCCTGTGTACCCCTCCTCTCTTCTCTGTCCTGAGCTTGGGCTTGGTTTCCTGCCCCCACCCCAACTCCCACTTATTCCCATCTTTTTCCGGGCTAAAGAAGGTTTGGGGGGGCTCTCAAGTCTGGGACAGACTACAGCAGCCCCACTCCAGGCCCAAACAGCAGGGCTCATTGGTCCGGAGAGGCACTGCTCTAGGCCCCTGTCATTTGCCCTGAGGAGCTCTCCACAGCCCCAGCCACGAGGCAGCTCTGCTCACCCCCACAAGGTGGCCCAGTGTGACGGACAGGCCGATGGACAGGGCCGGGGAGCCCACGGGGCTGGTGCGGCGGGAGTCGGTAGAGGAGAAGATGCAGAGCGCCAGCTGGAAGGTCAGAATCATCTCCACCACCACGGCCTGGCCTGGCGTCGTGTTGTTGCTGAGCTGCAAGGGGAGGGCGGTTTAGGGCCCCAGCCTCCTTCTGGCTCTGTGGCCAGGGGCTTGGGGAGGTGGGTTTAGGGCCTCCAAGGACACCCACAGCCCAGTGCACGTCAGGCCAGGGAGGTCATCTGCCAAAGAGACTACACATGTCACGGAGTGTGCAAAGCTTGGGGTGCAGGCCTGTGGCCAAAGGGTGGTGTGAGTGGAGCTTTTCCTGGACGCAGCCCTGTCAACAGTCCTGCCCAGTCTCCAACCCCCACGAGCTGGCATTTACCCTCCCTCCTACGGGCAGCTGCCCAGTTTGTCTACTGCACCCCCAGCCCACCTCCCGCCCGTGCCTGACCCGCTGCCAGTGCCAACCTCAAACCCGTCTCTCCGGTGCAGCTGACTCACAGCTTGACAATGGCCGAGAAAATCCTCCTCTGTGTTTGATTAATGAACCCAGTTTGCATGGGACATGGGGGCTGAATCTGGGGCTGGGGGAGGGTGAGGCAGCAGGAGGCCAGGAGCAGGAACAAAATTAGGGGTTCACATGCATGGTATCTAAATGGGGTCCCTTGACATCTGCTGCGGTGATGGCCAGCCCCATGTCACAGCTGAGAAAACTGAGACCCACAGAGGCCAGGGTCAGCGGGAGCCATGATTGCGACCTCTCTCTCTGATGGTCCCAGGACCCTCCACTGAGGGCAGACAGGAGCCATGAGGGGCCCAAGAGGAAGGCACAACTCAGGGGTGAGACAGGAGAACAGGCAGAAGTTTCCAGCAAGAAAGGAGGGGCAGTAGGCACCAGGAGAGAGGCCAGAAAGGGGCAGCAGGAAGGGAGCAGGCAGCGGGGGTGGGCATGAACCAGGGAGGCTGAGCAGGAACACATGGCAGCCTGGGGATTCATCTTCTTGGCCTTGGGAGGCTGTTACCTTCCTTGCAAGGGCAGGCACTGACCCAGTCAGTGGCACCTATTCTTGAAATGGGGCATGAGGGCCCGGTCCCGAGCCCACCCCAGGGCCTCTGCTGCACCCCCATCTCCGTGGACACTCACCGAGTTCACCGCCAGACTGCCCCGGGCACTGATTGGTGCCAGCCCATAGAGGATGCCTGCCCCAGCAATGGCGCCCACCAGCTGGGCCACCACGTAGAAGACAGCCCGGAGCAGGGAGATCTGGTTGCCCACTAAGAGCGCCACTGTGATGGCTGGGTTGATGTGGCCGCCGCTCACGGGCCCCAGGGCCTGGGCCAGGGTGCCTATGGCCAGGCCAAAGGCCAGCGAGATCTGAAGGACGGTGGGCAACGCTGACGGCCACTGGAGGGCCGAGCCGAGGCCGAAGAAGACGAAGATGAGGGTGGCCAGGAACTCGGTGAACACGGCCTTGACGAAGGCTACGGAGCACACCTCCTTCTTCATGGTGGCGGTGGGGGCCGAGCGGCGGCGGGGGGCGCCCGTCGGGGCAGCGGCGGCGGCGCTGCTGGGGGCGGGGGGCTGGCTCCCTGGGGCGGCGTGCTCTCCGGGGACCTCGGCGCTGCTGGCGGCCTGGCCCGGGCCCCGCAGGGGTGCGCTATATAGAGGGCGGGCGCCCCTAAGCGGGGCCAGCGCGGGGGGGCAGTGGGCGGCTCCCGCGCTCTGGAGCCAGCACTTCGCGCAGGAAGGGAACTTTGCGGCCGTCCGGGGCTCCACACTGCCCCGGGCCCCCCGAGTTCTCCCGCAGGGGCAGCGTGCGACCTGCCCGGGCCACATGACCCAGGCGGCGCTGCAGACCGGCCCCGCGGCTGGGGACTTGTACATGGTGCGCCCCAGGAGGCTTCCACGCTCGACTCCGCGCGGTTTGTCCCAGGCTCCTAGGGAGACTTTGCTTGGGCCGGGCCGGGGTCACCGGTCCTACCGACCTCTGGCTGCCTGCCTCCGCCGGGCTTTTATCTCCGGCCGTGGTCTTCTCCTTTTCTCCCCTTCGGGCCCTGGGTCCAGCCCCTCCTTTTCCTCCTGCGACCCGGGCATCCTTATCCAGCCTCACATCCCGCGGGTTCTGAGTGATGCGATTCCCTGAGGACCGCGCCACTCAGCTCCCTGCCGCCGGGCGGCGGGGGCGGGCGGCCGGGCTGGGCGGTCCGGCCGTCGCGGGCCTCTCCCTGGCCGGGGCCAGGAGGGCCCCTGGCGTTGGAGTAGGGGCGTTTTGGAAAAAGCGGGCACCGTGGCAGCCTGCCCTGCGCCTGGTTATCCTGGACCCTCAGCAGTGGCAGTACAGCCCTGGGGGGAGGCAGTGGACCCCAAGAGGCGCCCTCTGCTCGTCAACCGGCAACCGTCCCAACCCCCCCAACAGGACTCTCTTGGGGACCTCAGCGCGTCCCCCAAAGAGGTGGGAGCCGGGAGTTCACTTTGTACTCGGGACCGGAGTGGGCATGGCCAGGTTCGGTTTTGTTTTAGGTCAGGGAAGAGGCTCTGGGACTGAGGGGTCCGAGTGGGGTTTGGGGAGGGTGCAGGGCACCCTGACCTCCCAACACCAGGTCTTGGCCTCTCCCACCTCCCTTTTGGAAGCCCCCCCCCCCTTCTAGATCTCAAGTTCTCCTTTCCTCACCTTCTGCTCCTGCCCCTTCTCAGTCTCTTTAGTTTCTCTGTCCTTCAAAGGCTCAGTCTGGCTCTCTCTTCCTCTTGCTGCATCTCTGCCTCTCCTGGCTTCCTCTCCTTCCGTCTGTTTCTCCAGGCCCTGTCTCTTTGTCAGGTTCCTTCTCTCCATCTCTCTTTCTCTTTCCCTTAGGCTCTCCCTCTCCCTTCCATTTCTGTTTTTTCCTTCCTTTGCACTCTTAGCCTTAGCCCCTCCATTTCGGTCTGTCCATCCTATGTCACTTCTCTGCCTCTTAATTTCCATGAAGTTTTTGTTTGTTTCCATCTGTCTCTCTTACATGTGGTCCTTTTCAGTGCCGTCCAAGTCAGATCCTTCTATCCCTGGATGGGGGGTGGCACTTTCTTCCAGTTCCCTGTCTCCCCTCCTCCTGTCCTTGCCCCTTTCCTCTGAGCTTCCAGCTGCTCTCCACCATCCCTCCCTCCCCTCCCGCTTCTTATTTCCAAGTTAGGCATGTGGGGAATGAGGCTGGAGGGCCCTCCAGGGCTTGGGGGAGGGACAGGGAATTACCCTCAGAATCTTAGGAGAGGAGCTGCACTAAAGATACCCCCACCCCCACCCCCACTCCATCACTGTGTGTCCTTGGGTAGCACTTAGCACAGAGTAAGGCTCAGTAAAGTTTCCTCATGTTGTAACCATAATTTAAAAAAAACCGTTGAAGGCTCTGTGTGGAGCTAAGGTGGAGGGTGCAGCAGAGGGAAAGAACAGGTGCTCCTCTATCAGTCTGTCAGGGACGAGGGGAGGGGCCTCGGAGGAAGGCCAAAGACCTAGAGAAGTGGGCTGTGGGCTCCCTGGCAGCCAAGAGGCCAAAGAAAACAAGGGACCAAAGAAGCCCTGCCATTGTTCTTCGTCTGTTCAGTGCTTCCTGTTGGAGCAGCTCCTCTCCCACGTCTCTCCGCTTAAGGCAGGAGGTCTGCCTGGACCTTCTGCCCTGGGTCCTGGGGCCCTGCTCCTGGCAGAGCATGGCATGGACTTCCCTCCAGTCTGCCCCTTCCACCTGCTTTCTTATCTTCTCTCTCAGGGCACTGTCTTCATGAATCCCCAGGTCTCAAACTCCATTGTCTTGGAGTGGGAAGGACTCTGCTGTGCTCGTGGGAGGCTGGGCCACCTGGGGAAGCTCCTACTCGAGGATTTGGACCCAACCCATTACGTCTAACCAAGGTCTTTGGCCTCTACGGTGTGATTTGAGTCTGAGCTACCTGTGAGGAACCCAGACTCAGAGGTCCAGGGTCACACAGTGGGACCCGTAGAGTCACAAGAATGGGCCTGGTGTGGCTGAAGGAGACCCGGTTTGCCAAGATTGCTCAGACAGGGCAGTTGGTTATGTTTCCTGGGCCTGTGCTTGAAATCCTTTCACCCCTTCCTTCCAACTCTCTCCCAGGGCCACTCTGTCCCCAGGTTGTCACAAAAAACTACTGGAGCTCCTGTGGCCGGAAACTGTCTTTTCTCTGAGCTCTTGGACCCGGCCCTGCCAGCTCAAGGGGAATGCTTCCCTGGGACCTCTCTGGGCTGGGAGACGGGTCTCCCCATTGGTGGCAGGAAGAATTAGAATCTCTCAGGGAGGGCTCCTTCCCTCCTTCCCTGACATAGGGACCCCTGTGTTCCCTGGGAGGGCTAGGGTAGAAATGGTAAGGTAATTGGCAGGAGGTGGTGCCCCCGGGGCTCCACATATCCCCACTGTTGGGAAGTGGCCATTCATTCATTCCACAAAGAGTGATTGAGCACTTACTACGTGCCAGGCACTGGGGATATAGCTGTGAGCGAGCAGACGACATCTTTGCTTATGGAGCTAATATTCTAGTAAAAGGAGACAGACGACAAATAACAAACATAGGTAGATTTTAGAGGACAATAGAATCTGGTAAGTGCTATGGGAAAATAGCATATGTGCTGGGCTAGGAGTGGAGATCCTTTGAAATTTTAAAAGGGTGTCAGAATAGATCTTACTGAGAGGGTGACATCTGAGCAAAGACCTGAAAGAGGAGAGGGAGAGAACCATGCACATATCCAAGGAAAGAACATTCCAGGCCGAGGGAGCTGCCACGTTGCTGGAGCAGAGGGAGCAAGGAGATGAGGCAGAGGCGGCAGAGGTGGGCAGCCCTGTGCTCCACCAGAAGAACTGCAGGCTTCACTTGAGAGATGGGGGGAGCCCCTGAGCTGAGGACTGGCGTGGTCTGACAAGGTTTTCCACACGAGCCCACCGCTGCGGTGCTGAGGAGAGACTGGAGGGGCAGGAATGGAAGCGAGGAGGCTGCTAGGGCCCTATGCAGGGAGAGATAGAGGATGGTGGCCTGGACCTGAGGGGAGGATGAGCGGATTCTGGGTCCGCTGTGAAGGCGGAACCGACAGGATTCTCTGAAGGAGCTCACAGGGCTCCTGAGAACAAGGAGTCAAGGAAAACGAGCTTTTTTGGCCTGAGCGGCTGGAGAAATGGGCTGTTAGCAGTTGAGACAAAGGGACTGTGGGAAGGGCAGGTTTGGAGAGAAGAGCAGGCTGTCAATTTTGGACATGTGGAGTATTAGGTGTTGTCCCAGATCCTGTAGGTCCCTGCCCTGATTTCCCAGCACAGTGCTACGGCCAGCACGAGGGACCCAAAAGGGGCTATTCTTTGTTCTGTCTGCAGACCACACAGCCTACTCATGTCTTGGTGCCCTCTCCATGAGTCACAAAGCCCAGGATGCCCATCTGGCCAGGTTGGCAGCGGGAATTTGCCACCCATTAGCTGAGCATTGAAATCCTCTCTGCACCATTCCTAACAGCAGCTGTGGGGAGCTCAGGACATGCCGGTTTGTCTTCTGGCACCTTGGACTGTGCTGACCATTTCTAAATTGTGGAAGGAACAGCACTTAGTTGGCAAATGATCATTTATTGAGCTTACTCTCTGCAGAGCACTGTGGTGGACAAGACAGATAAGGGAAGATAGGCAGGAGAATGCCTTCTAAGACCTGGAAGAAGCCCTGCCCGCAAAGGGCTTACAGTCTCACTGGGGGGCACGGCATATACACAGAATCAGAGCTCAAAGATACAAAACACCATCAAAGCAACATCTGTAGTTGCAAAGTCTTTATGTGGCACAAAGGGACTATGGGAATGGGTGCTGCTGGGACCCGACGGCCAGCTGCCTCCTCCCCTCAGCTCAGATCCTTCTCTGTCCCCAGCTTGGGGTCCTGCCTCTATGCTGCCCGGCCTCTGTCTGGTTTGGGGTGTATCTGACTTCCACCCTCCTCCAGACTGGGCGCTCTCCAAGGGCAGAAACCATCCCCACGTTCTTGTCATTTTCTTCCTGCGCTGCCACAACCATCCCCGAGGCCCTGTGCCCTCCACAGGTCAGGGGCCGGGCTGAACGGGCTCAGCTGTGCGCCGTGGTTTCTGCCAGGGGCTTCCTGGAGGGGCCTAGGACTTGCCTCTGACCAGACCTGGTCTCCTCTACTTCTGAGTGGAAAGATCATGGGGTTTTGAATAAAAAAAGGTCTCTGTTCAAGTCTTGTCTATACTACATAGAGCTGTGGGACTTTAGACCAGTTTCTTAGCTCCAGTTTATTAATTCATAAAATGGGAAGAACAGTACAGTTACGTGCCACTTAACAATGGGCATGCGTTTTGGGGAAGGTGTCGTCGGGCACTTCCGTCTGTGCAAACATCATCGAGTGCGCTCACACAAGCCCAGTAACTGTGTGTGAACTGCATTTACACGACTGGCAGCACAGCAGGTTTGCTCACACCAGCATCACCACCAACACGTGAGAATGCACTGTGCTATGGTATCATGATGGTCCAGTGTTGCCACGGCTACAGTTGTCACTAGATGATAGGAATTTTCAGCTTCATTATAATATTACGGGACCACCATCTTATATGTGGTGGGTCACTAACCTTAAAGTCATTACGCAGCACGTGACTGTATTTGCTCCGCCTGCCTCTCGGGGTTGGGGATAGGGGCCACTGTCCTTCCCTCACCTGCCAGACTTTTAGGATGACATGAGCCGATGCACATAAAGCGCCAGGCACAGAGGCTGGGACACAAGAGATGCTCAGTAGATATCAGTTCTCTCCACCCCCATCATTTTGAATCTTGCTTTGACCTCTGACCTTAGGGACCCCAATCTGGGCAATCAAGGCTAAATGTGGGGATCTCATGCTTAGTTCTGGGGGAGATGAAATCCAGGAAGTGGAACAAAGAATTTCTTGGCAACTTCTAAAGGGATCTGTTGAGGTGAGGTGAGGTGCCTAAGATACATCCAGGCTTGGCTCGCAGCTCAGTGCCCTGCTGTCTTTGAACATCCAGAGCAAGGACACTCAGCTACTGGGATTACTGTCTTAAAGGTTACTTTGGTCTCTAACTTGACCTGTCTCCCAGGAGTGAGGCCAGGTGGCTGCCACCAGATTTCCAGAGGTTTGGGAGAATCATCTCCACAGCACGTAAGACCCAGGGCAGCCTTTTTTCTGACCCCAAAGGGAGACAAAAAAGGCAGATGCAGAGGTGGGCACAATAACAGAAATGTTCCTCACTCAGTGCATCTCTGAAGGGAGGAGGGCAGGAAGGGGCTGGAGACCCCAGTGCACATTGCGTGCTTGTACAGATACAGAGGGAAGCTTTGGAAGCATGCAGGCAGCAGAGGGCATGCAGAGGGGTCTCACGGTGTGGTCCTTAGCTGAGCTATGCACTAGCCTGGAGAGGGAGGAGAGGGTGGATGGTCTGGGTGGTAGGAGGAAAGAAAGGAGAGAACAGCCAGGGTGCACCCAGGTCAGGAGAGGTTAAGAGTCTGGACCAGGAAGGGGCCAGACCCAAGCCCATGTCCTATCTGCACCTTGGGGTTCCCAGGGCTCTCCTTTGCTCTACCACCTAAAGGAGGTAAAAGAGGCCGAGGGTAGACCCCTTCTTCATTCTAGCCCAGGAAGCAGAAATAATTAAATGACTTCAACACTGAGTGATAATGGCATGAGGAATTACAGCTCACATAGCATCTTTACATGCCTCGTCTCACTTAATCCCAGTTAATCTCATTGGAGAACCAATGCACTGGCCTGGAAACTTAGAAGCCCAGGCTCTAGGCACAGACCTGCCTCTGCCTGGACAAGTCATTTCCCTTCTCTGCTTGTGGGAATGCTGGGCTGTTCTCGCCACAGTAACTGTCCCGAGGTGGGAGCTGAAGAGGAGAGAGGGAGGGGAGGAGAGGCTCCTGGGGTGGAAGAGCTGCTGCCTGGGGAGGGGAGCCTGCGGTGGGATGGGTGTTGGGGTGGGGGGTGGGGGCTGTTGCCTGGTGCTGCGGTTGCGTGCCGAAGTGCCTTGCCCAGCCAGCCGTAGGTGTGTGCTGGGTGAGAGTGCTCACTTGCGAAACCGAGTGTCTCCTTTCAAGAAGTGTCTAGTTGCAAATCTCCCCCTCTCCCAAAACAAAAGCCAGGGGCCCACAAAGAGCTTTTGTTTTCTCCGTCATAGTGGGAGGCTAATCTCTAGGTCTGGAGCGCCTCCCCCCCACCCCTGCAGATGGGGGTCCCCTGCACACATGCTGGGCACACACTCGCTTCCTCCCTTGGAGAGGTCCTCCCTCGGGGCAGGAAGGAGGCCCTTGGCCACCCAATTGTTCCTCTCTCCTCAAGGCCACTTCTGGGGGAGCCAGTTTCTAGTGGATACCTCTCTGCCTTCAGCCCTGGGTTCTGACAAGTGTGCCCGCCCAGCGCAGCGGGGGGGGGGGGGGGGATTTTCCAGGAGGGGCGGAGCAGGGAAGTCGGGTGCTTGCCCTCAGCCTGCCCAAAGCGGCCTCCAGACCCTGCCCTTCTCTGGGGAGCACGCACTCCTGAGGATGATCGCAGCACGGACTCATCCGCAGCAGAGGAAGTGGGTTTATTGCGGTGGGGGAGGAAGAGGTCAAGGGGAAAGTGAGAGGTCAGCGCACACTTGCACCACCACAGGCACACCTGTTCACACTCAGAAGCATGCACAGCACTGCATTTGGGGACAGAGAGGCACTTGGGAATGAACACACATTTGCACACTTGTAAAAGCCGTTCCCAGACTCCCCCCAAGGCGGGGTCTGTATACTTCCCCCCCAACTCCACCCACTCCTGGGGACAGGCTCTCCAGAATCTTCCTCTGCCGCTCATCCGCCCTCCTTCCTCAGCTCTGTCCCCAAGTCCCCAGCTCCCTGCGAGGGGCCAGAGGGTCGACTACTCTCCAGTCTGCAGCCTCCGGACAGGGGTCTGCCAGGCTCACCGCCAGCCCCGCAACACTGGCCAGGCCTGCACGTCCTGGAAGCAGCTACTCTGCACCGGGGTCCAACTTCACACGCGGGGAGAGGAGGGGCGGGCGGGCTTTCTGCCTCCGGCCGGGCCGGCAGAGGGTGACGGGTGCCCCCGGAGCCCGGGCACCACCTGGGCCGGCAGGGGCCGCTGCGAGATCCCCCGCGCCCGAGGCCGGGCTGTCGGGGCTGCGCCGAGGCGCTTAGGCCTTGCTGCCCCGAGGGAGGCTCTGCGGCGAGTGCAGCTCCACCGACTGCCGCCGCCGCACCTCGCGCTCCTCCCAGTCGGTGTCCGGCTCCAGCCCCTTCAGCACGGCCAGGCGCTCCGACAGGCTCTTGGAGGACGGGAACAGCACGTAGTTGTAGAGCAGGGAGCCCAAGATGGCGCCGACCAGGGGTCCGATCCAGAAGACCTGCGGGGAGCGGGAGGGCAGCTGGCGCGGGGCGCGCGCGGCGGGGGGACCCGGCGGGGCAGCGCGGGAGGTGCCGGCTCCCGGCGAGCGTCGGGCCTGGGGACAGGGCCTCACACGCTCGTGAAATGCCGGTCCCGGAATTCGAAGGGACGACACAGGCTGCTGGGGAGGCTTGCGAGCCGGGCGCTGAGTGCGAATTTCCAGCGGGCGGCCCGGGTGTTGCTCGCCCGTCTCTGCCCGCTTCCCTGCATCACAGTAAAGCCGGCCGCCTGGCGTGGTTGTGAAAGCTAAATGAGCTGATATTTGTGAAGCACTGAGAATAAGGCCTGCACAGACTAAGCTCTAGGTACGTGCTAAATAAAAATGTGTGTTAGCTAGCGTAAAGAGTACTGCTGAGCGAGTTCTAAGGCACTGAAAGGCCTGTTTTACACCAGCAGCCTCACTTAACCCTTCCCAAAAGCCAGTGAGGCCATTGCCCTCGCTTACAGATGGGGAAACTGAGTCTGTCAGCATCAGACCTGCAGGGCGGGACCCAAGGCCCCTCAGGGCCCCAGGGAGAAGAGCGCGGAGTGTTTGCGGAGCCCCACCCCACTCTGTGCCAGGAGGCCCTAGCTGAGCTGGGTTTCTGGGGGAGGGGACGACAAGCAGGGAGGCCTCGGCCTTACCCAGTGATCATCAAATTTGCCAGTGACGACAGCTGGAGCCAGGGAGCGCGCAGGATTCATGGAGCAGCCAGTGTAGTAGATCTGCAGCGGGAGTCAGGGTCGGGGAGGTGAGGATGGACAGGGAGGCCTTGCGGGCCTCACCAGTGCTTGACCTCAACCTAAAGGGAGTCCATGCCGCTGACCGTTAAGTTCATGTGATATTTACAGGGCGCCAGATTCCTTTGAGGCTGGCGTGGTATCTGTCCCTTTGGGGTATGTGACAGTCAAACCCTCTGGAGTGTGTCTGTCCCTCGTGGGAGTTTGTATCTATCCTTCTGGGGGTCTTTGTGCCTGCCATTTGGGGGGATTCTGTGCATCTGTCTCCAGGGTGGTCTGTGGGTCTGTTTCTCTGGGGTAAAGTGTGTGTCCAGGGAGGCTGGAACCAGTGGCCATGGCTTACCCCCAGGAGGTGGCCCAGGGCCACAGAGAGGCCAATGGATAGGGCAGGGCTGCCCAGGTTGTCTCCGCGGCGCTCATCTGTGGAGGCAAAGATGCAGAGCACCAGCTGCAGGGTCAGGAAGAGCTCCACAGTCACGGCCTGGCCAGCTGTTGCATTGTTGTGAAGCTGGAGACAGAGAGGGGTGGGTGGGGAAACAGTGCATGTGCTCTCTGCACTGGCTGGTCTTCCAGCCCACCTACGGTCAAGACCCCAGAGAGGCTCCAGGCCGGCTGGGAGTCAGAGCACCGGGGCTCAGCAGCCACCTTAGTCCAAACGACTGGTAACTTCCTCCTGGGCCCATGGCCCAAAAGCAGAGGGATGGACCCCAGGACCCCAGCCAGAGATGGGAAAATTGACTCCATAGCTCATTAGACTTGGGGGCTGGGGTTGTGTACCTACAATGTGAGCAAAAAAGTATGCTGAGTCCAGAATTTCTGTTTTCTGAAGAGCAAGAAGGGAAGAGGTTTTGAATACAGCAGGAAGCTTTAGGCCAGGTAACAGGAAGGCCTCCCTCTCTCCCTAGGCCGTAAGGTACTGGGGTAACGAGAAGCTTATTGTCTGTCTTCTTGTGGTCCAAGGGCTCCCAGGATCAGGGTCTAGGGACTTGGGTCTGGGATGCTCCTAGTGTGTCCCTCCCCGCACAAGTCTAGCATATGACTCTTTCCTCTAACCTTTGCTTCTTCCCCACTGTGTTTCAGGCTTCGACTTGGCCCTGTGGATTTGCTCCCTGCACATCCCATGGAGGTCGAGGTGGGGTTGCTAGGGTGCTGGAGCCCTACACTGCGATGCCTCCAACCCATGTGGGGTGCCGAGGTCCCAGCAGACCCTGCTTTGGGTAATGAAAGAACTTGGGGCTAAGCAGAGAGGTAATTTCATAACTGGGCCACACCCAGCCCTGGATTTCTCTCTGGGTTTTGTCATCCTGTGCCCTACACCTTGCCCTCTGGGGCTGGGCACTGAACCGGGTGGAGCTGTGACAGCTCTCACCTCCCACGCTCCTTCTTCAGGCCCTGAACCCCCACCCCTGGGTCCTAGCCCTTGCACTGTCACTCTTGGGTCTCCCTGGGGTCTAACCTCAATCCCCTGTGATCTGAAGTCAGAGCCTCTAGTGGGGGACAGTGAAAAGGGCTTGGGAGGCAGCTACTCTGGAGGCCTCTGACTGACCATGGGCCCCTATTTACTTCAGCCTCAGTTTGTTCTTCTGTAAAGTGGGCTAACAAAATTCTGGAGGGTTGTGTGAGGACTGGAGATGACAAAGGCAGAGCCCCAGCCCCATTCCTGCTGGTGAATGGCTGCTCGAAGGGAGACAGCGTGGATGTGGGTTTGGTGTCAGCCAGCTCTGGGTCCATTTCCAGGTGCTGACACTTACTGGTTCTGTGACTTGAATCAGTTGAAAGCTGAGCCTAAATTTACTGCTCATGGTGGAGGGAACACAGAGCTCACCGCGGAGCATTTTACCAAGGATGAGGTGATGTCCGGCACAGAGCAGGTGCAGATTAATGGCAGCTTTCTGGTGGCCAGGCCGGCCTTTCTAGGGACCTCAGAGGACACCTGGGACAACCTTAGAGTCACTTGGCGTCCTCGAGTCTCAGGGTAATTCAGCCTCTCTGCTGCCCACTTCTAGCTAAGGAGAGTTCCCCTTAGTTACTCAATATAGTAAATGATGAGCAATAACTTGGGGGAACCTTCTGTTCTGAGGGCTCCAGTCAACTGTGAAATACTGGAGGAACAGGACTAAGTGTCCCCGTGTCCCCTTAGTAATCCCATGTCCCTGTTCATAGAGGACATTCCTCAGTCACATTCTAAGACTTTCTTGACTGTGCTCTCAGGAAGTTCCTCTTTCTGTCTAACTCAGCCTCTCCTTGCTGCCAACTGAACTAATTTTGTTCTCAATGGAAATGGTCACACTCCTCAGTCTGTCCCCTGTCATGGTCACTCTAGCCTTTTCTCAGCCCTGAGTCCCCAGCCTCATCACATTTTCCATTTGGAAGAAGAAAGAAGTTCCCCAATCGGGACACCTCTGCCCCTCATGTGAGAAAGGGCTACCCACGCGGAGGAGGGGGTGGCCACAGGGACTGCAGGACTCTTCAGAGACATCAGAGCTCTTATCTTGTGGCCCAGGAACAGAGCAGGCCAAGAAATGCAGGAAACTGAGGCATGAAAGGCACCCGCTGCCTGGGCTCCGGATGGGGGCTGGAGTGAGAGTTCTGCTGAGGGCACGCAGGCCGCCCCCCCATGCCCTCCCATGCCCAACAGAGGGGAGGGTGGGGGCATATAGCGGCTGAGGGGGTACACAGCATCACCCTCAGCTCCCAAAACACCCAGGGTGCCACATTAGCCGCTGTTCATGAAATCAGTGGTCAGCTTATGGGCCCCAGTGTCTGGAGAGACACTTCAGCTCTCCCCTGGGTCCTGGTGCTTTCTGTGGTATTGACACCCTGTGGAACTTTTGGCCTGTGCTTCCCTTCCCTGAGCTTCAGTTTCCTTGTTTGCAAAAGCAGCTTAGATGATGGTTCAGGTCAGAAATCGTGGGTTGTATGGTCTAACCTGGGCTTGAAGCCTGGCTCTGGCACTTCCCCTCTCTGAGCCTCAATTTCCATACCCTTAAGAAAGGGCATCCTCTTCCCCACCTCGCAGAGCTGTTGCAAGGTGTCAGTGCGAGGCTCGTGAGGAGCCCTGCCATGAGGCCTACACATGGTGGGTGCTGCAGAAAAGTTGGATCCTTCTTCTCTCTAGATGACCCTTGGGACTCACTCTGAGCTTCCCTCCAGCTCAGAAAGCCGGTGTACTTTGGGACCCTGTTCTCTGCCGACTTCTAGCCCAGTCCTCTCTGAAATGCAGGCATTAAGTCCTACAGAAACCTTGATGCTGGTCGTCCTCACAAGACTCAGGGCAGGAGGAGGCAGCTGCCCCAGGTGTCTGCTTCAGCTCTGGCAACTATGCTCCTTCCACCCTGCTTCTCCTGTGGCAGCCCCGTTGCTAGTCCAGGCACCTCCCCTTCTACACACCGCCCCCATACCCCACAGCCTTCCTCCCTGTCTCTCCCCGTGCAGACCCTCACCCAAATCTGTTCCCTCCCACCTCATCCTTTACAAGGGATTCCCCAGGATCTGGCCAGTGGAAGAGACGAAGAAGCTCTGGCTACTCACTGTGTTGATAGCCAGGTCCCCTCGGATGTTTTCTGGTGTGATCTCATGGAGCAAAGCAGCTCCTGCCACGGCCCCCAGCAGCTGGGCAGCCACATAGAAGGCAGCTCGGAGAAAGGAGACGTGGCAGCCCACCAGGCAGGCCACAGTCACGGCGGGGTTGATGTGCGCCCCGCTGACGTGACCCAGAGCCTGCACCAGGGTGCCAATAGCCAAGCCGAAGGCCAAGGCGATCTGCAGCACAGAGGGCAGGGCCTTCGGCCAGTTGAGGGCTGAGCCCAGGCCAAAGAAGACGAAGAGGAGCGTCGCCAGGAACTCTGCAAACACGGCCCTGGAGAAGGCTATGGACCGGAGCTCCCACATACTGTGGAGCCTTTCGTGGGCTGGCCCAGCTGTCTCAGAGGCAGGAGGCTTGCAGCCGTCTCCCTCTCCCTCCCTCTCTCTCTCTGTCTCTCTCTCTCTGGGACTCTAGGGAGTCTGGGCCACGGGCATTTACAGAGCCCCTCCAACCTGCATTTGGACACGTGGGGCGGAGGTGGAGTTTAGACCAGTACCTCCTCTCCCCTGTGGCTGCCTCCTGCCCCCACTCCCCACCCCTGCCCACCACATGCCTATCACCCCATCTTGGCCTTCACAGCTGACTAATGTTCCCCATTAATGAGCTCCAGATAAGGACTGACGTCCCCTGGTTTTCCGTGTTTGTTCCCTCGGTTCCCCAGGGCTGCTGCCCCAGGGCCTCCCCCAGCCCCCATAGGAGCTGTGAATGGGGATCCTGTAGGAGGTTGTGCCAAAGCCCCTCTCTCTGACTCAAACTGTTGGCCAAAGCAGGGGCAACGCTGCATCCAAAACTGACCAGGAGATAGGATGTCAACACTACCTCTTCTAGTGACTGAGAAGTTTTCCCTGCAGTCTGACCTCCAATTATTTCTTCTTAAAAGGGATGGAAAACAACTGGTTGGCTTCTGACGTGAGTCTTCCAAGGGGTGAAGCCTTCGTGTCCCTTCCGTGCTTGCTCTCTTGCAGTCAATCACCCATAAGTCGTTAAGCTTCACCTCCTCCCTGGAACCCCAGCCCAATGGCAGCTGCCATTGCCTAGTGGCAGGAGTGCCATTGAGACCCTGGCCCTGCCCAATGCGGTCAACCTGGGGCTGAGGTCGCTGCGAGCTTCCTTTCGGCATTACTGTCAGTGACCCCTGTGAGCCCCTCTTGTCCGTCTCTGCAGAAAGGGGATAATAAACCCACCTTATCGGACTGGGGTTTGGACTAAAACAATATGCATAAGGCACTCAAAGCAGTGTCGGGCCCACCGTAAGTCATTGATTAACATCAGCTATTATTAATAGTCTATTTATACTCTAAGAAGGAGATGACATCTCCCCACATGCACGTTAGGGTGCCAGAAGCTATGACAGACTCCCTGCACCCCTGGAGCTGGGGACCACACGGGACTCGGGGGGCACAGTTCGGTGAGGCAGTGAGCTGTGCAGGCTCACGGAGGCTGAGATGCTCACTGAGTGACTCTCCAGCCTCGGTGCCCACTCGGCCCAGCCCTGGGCAAGGCCTCTTCCTGCCATTGGTGCTGCTCCAGCCCGGAGTCTGAGAGGCCCTTAGGTCTGGGAGTCCTGGGCCCGAGACCCCTCCAGCCCTGCTCCTTTTCCCGGGGAAGCAGAGGGTCAGGCTCAGAGTGCGGTCAGCAGGACTAGCTTCTGGACGCTGCTCTACCTCCTGAGCTGCATGTCCCCAGGCAAGTTACAGCCCCAGGAAAGGAAATCCGGTTGGATGGCAGACTGTGGAGCAGAGCACCTCATGTTGTCTCACAGGGGGACACGGAGGCCTGGAGGGTGGATGAGTGACTCCTCTAAGGTGGTCCAATAAGGCAGTGGCTGAGCCGAGACTGGAACCTGATCTGGAGAGCATTCTACCCCGCCCTACACTGCCAAGTCACATACCGAGCCTCAGTTTCCTTGTTTGGAAAGTGGGAGTAATGATGCCTACCCCACAAAGTTGTTTTGAGGATGGAGCAAGATAATGGATGGGAAATATTTTGCAATTGAGAATGCGTCATCTAAATATCTACTGGGACAAGTGAATCCTGTTAATGAGGAGGAGGAGGAAGAGAAGGAGGTGGATAAGGAAGAAAATGACCCAAACAAAATGGAAGCTCAGAAAATCAGGAATTCTTGTGGGTTTTCTCTGGTGTATTTCCAGTGCCTGACTCACAGTTAGATGCTCGACTGTATCCCAAACGAAGATGCCCCACCCTCCACCCCTGCCTCCTGGGCCCAAGTCTGGGAGGAGGAGAGTGTGCCAATCACGACGGCCGGGCCAAGGGAGACAGAAGGTGGCCCTGTCAAAACCACAGGGTTCAAGCCCTACTTCTGGGCTGGTGTGGAGTCCCCCAAGGGAGGGCTATGTTTTTTACTTTATTATTATTTTTAATTTATTGATTTGAGAGAGAGAGAAATGTCCATTTGTTGTTCCACTTATTTATGCCTTCATTGGCTGCTTCTTGTACGTGCCCTGACTGGAGATCAAACCCACAACCTTGGTGTATTGGGATGACGCTGTAACACATTTTGTCTCCAGTGACCACGAAGTGGTGTCTTTATGAGGTCCAAGGTGCCATCAACTGCATGACGCTACTAATTAGAGTATGACAAAAGCGCTTCTTGGAGATGGAGGAAGTGATGGTTGCACAACGATGTGAGTGCACTCAGTACCATTGACTGCGCACTTAAAATGGTCAGGTGGGACTTTGTGACAAACAAAAACAATTATAGAAGGCAAGTGAAGGAAAATGACCTGAAAATGCTTTTACTTTCACCAATGTTTATTTTGTATGTATTTAAAGAAGTCTTTTTGATTTATTTAGATATCAGTTTTTTAAGTCAAAATCTCTCTTGTGCATGCATAAGAAAGGAAATTATAGCAAAATGACCGGCTAATGTACAGTTGACCCTGAAGAACGGGGGTTTGAGCTGCTTATAAGGGGTCTACTTATGTGTGGGTTTTTTCCAGTGATTGCTGTAAATATATTTTCTCTTTTTTATGACTTTCTTAATAATGTTTTATTTTATCATAAGAATGCAGTATGTAATAGATACAACATACAAACTATGTGTTAATGGACTGTTTATGCTATCAATAAGGCTTCCGCTCAGTATTGGCCAAGTTTTGGGGGAGTGAAAAGTTACACATGGGTTTCCACAGCACAGGAGGCTAACACCCTTAATCCTTGTGTGGTTCAAGGGTCCACTGCAGCCCTAAAGTTTCTTCACACTCAGAGTCCAGGTGCCCCAAGTCCTGTTTGGACTTGGTCCCCAGGGTTTTCCTACACAGTGCCACCCTCGGAGCCCGCGGGAGTGCAGTTACGCACCATTTCTTACGTGGTTCTTCACTGTCGTCTCCGGAATTTTTTACCAGTCAGAACTAGAACCCCAGGAGTCCAGCTGCAAGAGGACTTCTGGATTGCGAACGTGAGTCCCTATATTACCTCCTGACATAATCAAGATGTGAAAGGAGTGAGAAAGAATGCTAAAGGACTCTGAATAATAACACAAAAAATAAGGATTTGGGTGATGTTTACCGGGGCTGGAAGGAGAGGGCTGAGCCCCTGGAAAAGCGGAGGCAGGAAGAGGAGCTGGGCCAGGGAAGAGGCCGAACACGAGAGCACAGTGGCTGAACTCAGGACCGTGCTATATGGCAGCTGAGGCGAGGTGTGTCTCCTGCTCCGAGCTGAGCTGCAGATGCCCTCCATTCTCCCCACAAGGTCGCTAAAAGTGGGTCACACACCACAGCCTGGGGGCGGGAACACTGGGGACTGAGGGAGAAAGGACAGGGCAGATCCACAGTCGGGTGAATTGGGACTGAGTGAAGAGAGCACTCAGGCAGCAGCTGGTGGGACGCGGGGCAGGAGGCAGGGGCTCAGGCCCCTCCCAAAGCCTGAGAAGCAGCTCAGGGTCTCAGAATCACACAGCTCTGGGACAGAGGGCAAGCCATTGGATATCTATGTAGGGTGGCCAGATAAAATACAGGATGCCCAGGTAAATTTGAATTTCAGATAAATAATAAAAATTGTAGCATAAATAAAATATGTGGGATATACTGAAAAATTATTTGTTATTTGAAATTGATGTTTAACTGGGTGTCCTGTATTTTTATTTGCTAAATCTGGCAACGCTACTCTCTGTGCGAGCTAAGAGGGAGCCCAGAGGACTAAAGGCCTACAGCGGGGCTGCAGACAAAACCCTCACAAGGACTTTGGGGGAGGAGCTGTCTTGGCCCCTCTCCCTACAGGAGGAAACTGAGGCACAGGGAGGCTACGAAGGGTTCCCAAGGCCCCAGGGCTGGTGAGTAGCAGAGACAAGCTCTGAATATAGGCCGTTGTGACCCAGAGATCTCCCTCCAGTGGCCGGCTGACTCTGTCCCCTAAACCCCAGCTCCAAGGACAGGCGGTTCTGACAGTCGAGGCCCAGGGGGAGGCAGTGAAGGTTGAAGGTCCAGGCTCTGGGGGTGGGGGCAGAGATAGCTCCTGGCAGTCTCCCTCGCACCCCTGCGGTGGCCCAGGGACAAAGAAGAAGGGAGCTCACCTCACCTCCCACAGCTCCCCACTGCCCACAGGACGGGGTGGGCCTTGGGCTTGGCGTGTCCTTCCCCCACCCCTTTGGGCCGGGGTAGGTGCTGTCCCCTCCACTTGGTAGAGGTGTCACCACCATTTTCTCATGACTAATTCTTCCTCAAATTCCAGGCCAGTGACTTTCAAACCTTTTTGATCAAGACCTGCAGGAAAAAATACATTTAATACCCTAATCCCTAACATTATCTGGTTAGAAAGATAGGTAGAGACAGAACTAAAACTAACATTTCTCAAATCAGTAGTTCCTAAGTGTGATGTTTTAAATTCCTCTATTCTGTTTCACTAAACACGCCATTCAGGTCACGACCGACTAAATTGGTTTCATGACTCGTTAATGGGTCGCTACTCACAGTTTGGAAAAGACCACTTTCAATCCTGGCTTAAAAATTGCTCTCATTGGAGAGGGCTTCCTGTCACCTCAATGTCACTCCCTCCCAGGAGCATCAGCAATGGCGGGCCCTGCCTTTTGTATCACTCAGAGGCTGGTAATTATCTCTTCAGAGACTTGCCCTTCCTCTGGACTGTGAACACAGGGCAGGGACCATATCTGGGTTTGCTCACCATTGCACACCCCGCACCCCGTGCCTAGCATAGGGTCTGGCACATTGTAGGTGCTCAACAAGTGAATAAAGGAGCAAAGCCAACAGCCTGGTCCTCACAAGCCTACCTGCACCTTGCCCCGAAACCACATGACATCATTCCTCAGGGACCTGATTCGGAAGAGAAGTTGATTCTCAGAGCTTGGGCAGAGAGAGGGAGTGTGCGTTTGTTCATTGGTGGGTGAGGAGGGGTCAAGAACAAGTTTGTCTTCATTTGGAAAGGATTAGGCGTGCAAATCAGGGTGGGGGCAGGGACACCTTTTTAATAACCCTGCTGTGTGAATAGTGAGCTCCTTGTTGCTTGGAGGAGTTCAAAAAGCTGCACAAGCACCGGGGGAGCTGGGGAGGGAGTTTGGGTGCAAGGGAGAGGGTCAGGCAAGCTGACTGATGGGGTCCTCGACAATCCCGCTGCACGGGGAAACCCAGGCCACAGATTAACAAAGCCTCCCGACAGGAGGGCGATGGGGAGCCACTGTGGGATGTAGCAGGAGGAAGACCAGCTGCAAGAGTCCTGCTGCTCATCCCGGTCCCTGGCTTCCTCCCACTTCCCCCCAGGGGAGGCTGGCCAGGCTGGAGGCCCTGAAGAACTGAGGGTGACTTGGTGGCCCCATGGCTCCCTGGGCTTCCACCTGCCCTGGAAGCAGAGCTGGAGGGCAGAGAGGAAAGTATTTGCCAACTGGCCCAGGAGAGCTGGTGTCTCCACCCTATAGGGAGAGAGAGGAACTGTGAATGCCAGGGCCAGGCCAACCTGGGGTCATACCTGAGAAGGGGCGGTAACAAGCTGGAAGGGTTGTGAGCAGCGCCCCACCACCTTGCTTGCAAAGGTCACCCAAACCTGTTTGACTCCCTGCTCAGCTGCAGCTGAGCTCCCTGGCTCCCCAGCGCCTGCCTCCAACCTCCGTGGGCTCTAGCAACTGGGTGGCCTGCAGGTCTCTTTTCAGAGTCTGCACAGGGTCCCTCTCTTCCCCCCATGCCACCACGCTCATCTTCCTCCCACGGGGGAGCCCCCACCTGTCCCTCCCACCTGTCCCTCCCAGGCCTCATGCTTCTCCTTGCACGTCTGTTGTGTGGGGCACCAAGCTAGACTCCCTCCATTTCTCCACCAGTCATCACAACTCTGGGGTGAAGTGGGTACAAAACAACCCCACTTTGTGGATTAGGGGAAGGGGGGCTGAAGGACATGGAGCTGGCTGCTACCTCCTCTGCCCCCTACGCCACAGCACCCTGCTTCACCTCCATGACAACACAGGTCATGCTGTCCTGGATGATTTGCTTAAGCTCTGAGGACAGGAACTGTGTTGAATTCAACTTGGTAGTCCCAAAACTTAACATGTGATTGGCATGGAGTAAATGCTAAGAAAATCGTAAGTAGAATGAACTGTTTGCCCAAGATCCAACAGCTAAGAAGTACCTAAGCCATAATTCAAACTCAGATCTTCCTGGATCTCAACCCAGCCCCATACCCTTCACGCTCCTCCAGGAAGGTTTCCCTGATTTACAGAATCATGGGTGTTTGAATGTGTTCCTATCCTCCTCATCCTGAAAGCAGGTCCTGGGACAGGGTCTCAGCTTGGTTGTGATCCTCTTGATCCTGCCAGCCCTGCCTCCAGAACCCAGGAGGAGCTCTGTGGCATGTGAGATGCCTCGGCCAGGGATGTGGGCCCAGGAAGCGAATGTCTCAGTCAAACCAACGGTGTCTTCCTGCCTGTGGGCCCGGCCACCTGCCTCATGACCCTGCTCTCTGACCATGATTCTGCCTGGGGCTGGGCCTGCCAGCTTCTCATGAGAGCCGGCCCAGGCCTTGGTATTCTCTGGGATGGGTCCAGGTGGGGCACCTGATCCTCTGCTCATTTTGCTGCAATTTAATATCAGCCTTCAATTTGCACGCTCTGCTGCCATCCGTCCCTCCCTCCGGCCTCTGCTGGGGGAAGGGAAAACAGATACTCTCCACAGCACTTCTGGGCCCTGGGAATCCCTCAGGCTGACTTTACATTCAGGCCCTGGTATGGAGGGACTGCTGTGCTCACCAAGGGAGCGAGACCCGGATGTCCAGAGGGCTGGGGACAGGTCTTGATGCCACCTCTTAGGCTGGCTGGCTGTGGAATCCAAAGTCATTCAGGCTCCCCAGGCTTCCGGGTGAGCAAATGTAAAAGGACCCGCGTGTAGCAAGTGGTCAGGAACGTGAGTCCAGGCTTCCTCAAGGGCTGAGGGCCCGTGGCTCAGGGAAACCCTTGCCTTAGCTGACTACCCACCTTCTGGCTGCCATAGTGGCCCGTTCTCTCTGGTTCTACTTGCTGAATGTCTGTTTTCTTGGGATTTTAAGGCACTTGAAACAGTTCATTATATTTTTTTATTCATGCAACAAATAGTTATTGGGCACCAGCTGTGTGTCAAGCACTGTTCTAGGCTTTGGATATATCAGGGGACAAAACTGACAAAGACCCTGGCCTGGTGGGGCTGACAGTGTGGGGCAGTTTAGTAGATGCCCCTTCTCAACCTGTTCTCCTCCTCTCTAAACAACCTCAATGAAAAGAGATGAGAGAGACTCAGGTGATGTGATTCAGTGGATTGAGCACCGGCCTTCAAACCAAAGGGTCATGGGTTCAGTCCCCGGTCATGGCACGTGCCTGGGTTATGAGCTGGGTCCCAGGTGGAGGGTGTGTGAAAGGCAAACACACACTGATTATTTTTCTCCCTTTCTCCTTCTCTTCCTCTCTATCTAAAAATAAATAAAATCCTTTTTTAAAAAAAAAAGAAGAGATAAAAAATTGTAAATTCTAGAAAATAACATTTACTCACAGATGTCCTCCTTACCCCTGTCTCATCACCACAGCTTGAATTAAAGTTATGTCCGACGAGAGCAATGACAAGCGCGTGCTGTTCTTCACAGAGTTAAACAGAGTTACCGCACGACTCTGCTGCTCTCCCCCTGGGCATACATCCAGAGCTGAAACCAGTGTTCACACAAAACCTCATGCATGCACGTTCACAGCTGCACCATGCACAGCAGGCGGACGGACGGTGGGGACAAGCCGAGGGTCCAACACGGGAACCAGAGGCGGTGTGTGGCCACAGCAGAGTGTGGCACAGCCACGGAAAAGGAGTGCAGGACTCACGCATGCCGTGCGACATGGAAGCATCTCGAAAACATGCTGAGTGAAAGGAGCCAGTCACAAAAGGCCACAAGCTGTGTGACCCCGTTTATATGAGTACGCAGAGTGGGCGACTCCATAGAGACAGAAAGTGGATGGGTGGCTGCCAGGGGCTGGAGGAAGACAGGAACGAGACACTGGTAGTGGTTGCACAACATGTGAATTTACTGGATGCGACTGAACTAAAATGCTTTGAGAAGGTTGAAATGGCGAATTTTGTGTTATCTTTTTACAAGATAACGCAGTGTGGTCCTACCCACACCGGACTTCCTGCCCCATGTATTTCCTCTGCTTCCCGGGGGCCTTTGCACATGCTGGTCCTTCTGACTGGGATGCTCGTCTCTTCCCTTACCTAACACATCTTTAGTCTTTGGGTCTCAGCTTAGCCATCACTTTCTCAGAGGGACCAAGCCTCTCTATTACATGCTCAAGCGCCACGTGCTGTCCCAGGGAAGAGCTGTCTCGGTCATGGTTACAGCATTTACGTGGTGAGTGTCTCCTCTGCTAAACTACGGGCTCCCGGAGAGAAAGGGGAACCTGCGTATTTTTTGACCCCTGATGTATCCCTAAAGTCTACCTGAGTGCCAGACGTAGACCCTCAATAAACATTTATCGAGTGCATAAACCAATAAATTAATAAATGTCCCTAAGGGAATTCTAATAGATTCACTACCCTGCCACCCTATCTCAGGTAGTTTTCCCATCACTGTCGCTGCCGCCATCAAGCCTTCACAGCTGCCATGACTCCTCATCCTAATCACCCCTAATGGGTCAGCATGAAGCCAACAGAAGCCAGAGATGGCCACGAGGAGGAACAGCCACACTCCCAGGCAGCTTAGGTGGCGAGACAGAGTTGGACAATGCGGGTGAAGTTCAGGTCAATTACTGGTGCTGGGATGAGGGAAGTCATGTGCCAAGTGGGGCAGCAACCTGCGCTGGAATTGTGAGCACGAGTCAGGTCAGCGCTGTACAAGATGCGCTTTCTAAGGAACGCTGGTTAAACAAATAGCTGAAAGAATAACATGCCAGGAATGTGCAGGTAAATGCCTAGCACGTCCCAAGCATAATGATGGACTCTGGGGATATTAAAGTGAAGGCTTGCGGGGTGTGGTGGGTAGTGAAATGTGGAGATGGAGGGAGGGGGGGCACAGAATGATGCCGGTGTGTTGTTGGGCCCTGATGCTTTTTACTGAGATGGGGAGCACTGCAGCAGGAGCAGCTGCGGGAGAAATGATAAGATGGGATCTGATGTTCTCATGTTGAGGTGCTTCTGGCTGGGTGAGAGCAGGTTCCGGGGAGTTGCAGAAGCCAGAAGCAGCGGGTAGGAGGTGAGGTGGAGTGGGGGGTGGGCAGGAGGGGTTCGATGATTATTGGGGGAGCTGGCGAAGGGAGTGTTGGAGGCAGGGGCTGGAGCGGGGGGAACAGGTGGTGCTCCATGCCCAGGGGAGAGGTAGGAGCTGGGGTCCAGACCCCAGGCTGGTCCCCATTGGTTTCAGAAGAAAGAAAGGAGGGGTACGGATGAGGTGGCAATGCGAAGGTGGGTAGCAGGAACTCGAGGGAATGCCCATCTTATGGCTCCTGTTTTCTTTGTAAATAAGGAGCAAGATCAGCTGCTGAGAGACTGGGAGAGGTGGGGGCTGAAGGCCCTGGGGGGGGGTTTGGAAGAGCCGCAGTGGGGCACAGAAAGGGGGCCAGCAGGAGCGGTGCACAAAGCCTGCTGAGGAAAGAGGCCAGGATGTCCAGTGGTTTGCTGCTGCCTGCGGGGTGCCGCAGCCCAGGGGTGGAAACCAGGAAGGTAGCCAATTCCATCAGCCCAAGGGTGCTGGGTCAGTACAAGAGGCAACCGGGCAGGGGGGTCAGACAGGGAAGGAAAAGAAGACTGTGAAGTTGAGGGTCTTGGGGTGTGGGGAGAAGGGGGCTGGTGGTCTAGGTGAGCAAGACTCTGGGGCGAGCAGGTGGGAATGAGCGACCAGAAGCACAGAGGACGTGTCCACAGAGCAGAGTGTTTAATTTAAGCTTTGAGATGAGCAGGTGTTTTGGCAAAGACAAGCTCCAGGGAGTAGCTGTGGAAGAGAGACTAAAATGGAGAAGGGAAGGCCTTTGGAATTGAGAACCTTAATGAAGAGAACAGATGTGAACTGTCACCACCAGGAGGAGAGCCGGGGTCTCCAGGGCAGTGAGGAAGAGGAGAGGGGGCTTAAGGGTGGTGTTGAAGAAACAGAAGGCTTGTCAGAGGGCACTGACGAAACTGGGGCAGGAAAGAAGGAGGAAGGAGCAGGGAACGAAAAGTGGGGAAAAGCTGGACAGCCACGTGGACTCACAGCTCAGATGGTGAAGGCTGGACACAGGTTTCCCAGACAGTCCCCTCTGCAGGCCTCTCGGGGGACAGGGTGGGGGCAGCCATAGTGGGGATGTGTCTCTGAGGAAGTCAGTCCCATGCACACCCCTCATTCAGACTTCAGCATCTCTTGCTAAGAACCCCAGAGCAGCCAACTGACTCACTCCCTGACCCCAGGGACCCTTCTCTCCATCTAGGCCCGAGAAAAACCACAGCTCACCAGGCAACTCCCTCAGACTGAGACACCCCCGACTCCCACCCATAGGAGGGACTCTGACCCTCTAGTCTCTCCAGCCACCCTTCTTGCCACAGAGGCCACCCTTGGGGTTACTTGCACTTCCCTGAACTGTCTCTGTTCTCTCCTGCCTCCAGGCTGTGCACAGGTGGCTTCTTCTTCCTGAAAGGCCTCTCCACCCTGCTGGCTGGCTCCTGGCCCTGACCTACTCTTCCTCTGGGAAGCCTTCCCTATGACCCAAGCCTGACCTTCCCGGGAGTTCCTAGAGTACTCAGGACTTTCCTGGTCACAGAGCTGACACAGCATCCTGTCCCTGCTCTGGCCTGCCTTCCCTGTGTGGGTGGCACAAGAGCTGGGTTTGGGGTGTCTAACACCTGGCCCGGGGCTGGCCCAGTGTTGACGCTCACTACAAATGTGTTGAATGACTGAGTTAGTTGTTTGAGTTGGGCTGGGGGGGAGCTGCTGGTGGTCTAACTGGTTCAGAAGAAGAGTTGTTTGTTCCTTTTTCAATGACCTTCCTGGGCTGTTGTTCTGGGGGAGAGACACAGTGTCCAGGATGGATCAGAATTACCTGGAAGGCTTTTCACAATGCAGCTGCCCACCTCCCCAGAGGCCACATTGTTCGGGTTAGGCAGGGTGAGGTTGGGGAGAGGGTGACACCTTCACTTTGAGGTGATAACAACCAACCCTGGAGCTCAAATTGAGGTGTGCTGGACTTTGAAACCAGTGCACTTGACCTCCACACTGTGCTGCCGCCACCACCACCACCACTGCCACTCCTACCTTGGTCTGAACCACCTCTAACCACCGTCTCAGGTGTCTCCACCATCACCTTCTCCCCTGGCCCCTCATCCCACGGCCACCTCGGCCATGCCTTCAGCACAGCTCGGTCTCAGGGAGCAGGTCCTGCTGAAACCTGCCCCACTCCGAGCAGTCTCGCCACATGACGAGGCTCATGCTTTGGCAACCACTACCCAAGGGCAGGCTGAACCCCGGCTGGGGTCCTTGTCCTTGAGATTCATCTTTGCCCCAGACTTCAATGTCCTTGATTATTGCCATGCCTTAGAAACGTGTGTGTGTGTGTGTGTGTGCATGAGTGTTTCTGAGAGGGCCCAGGACTTTCCTCAGTTCTCACAGGATCTTTGAGCCTCTGCATGCGGGCCCACTTCATCCCTTGGAGAACACCTCATGTCAAAATGCCATTAGGCACACCTGACTCTCGACGCTTTCCCACGCCTTCATCTAGCCTTTCTCAAGCTCCACATGTTCTCCGTGTCTTCTCCACTACAGTGCCAGCTCTCTGAGGGCAGGGGTCACGACAGTCCTCACTTAGTTTCTGGAGCTGCTTCAGCCACAGCACGTGCTCGGATGGCACTTCCTATAACCGGGCCTGTCTCACCTGTTAGGCCGTTCCAGAGATTAATTCTCTTTCAAGAAGCTTACCCAGATGAACTAGCAGACCAGCACTTTTTTACCCCAGGGTGACATCTCAGGCTTTACCTCTGAATTCCCTCTGTCCCTTACTGCACAAAGGCCCAGGAACTTGCCTTGAAGGCAGTGGGAATGGGTTGTCTGCTGGACCGATGGGCCGTTCCACACTGGCAATCCAGCTACCTGTCCCAGGCATGCTTGCGAGTCCAACCAAAGTTTCGAGGTGTCTTTACATCAAGTCCCAAGTGCTCAGCAGACTCGGCTCATTGCACACTGCACCTACCCTCATCTAGCTGTATCCCTCTTCGCTCCCCAACCCGTCATCCTAGAGAATTTCCGGTTACTTCATCCCTCTTGAATGGGTGCCCTGCACGCCCTCGTACTGCCCAGAATACCACATGGAGACTGTCCCAGATGCAACGCCCCTGCCCCCAGAACACCTCGTTCCACAGAGCTCTGCCTGCACTCCCACGTCCATGCGTGAGCGCCCTGTGCCAAGGAGCTCTCTTTAACCAAATCTATCCCCACCCTGCCCACGCTTCCTCCCTCCCTGCCCCCAGCTCCAGACCAATCCAGACTTCTCTGGGTGTGGTTCTGCTCCCCACCAGCAAGCACACTGCTTGTCCTCAAGCAGAAGCCATCCCATCCTTGCTTAGGTCATAGACAGAAAGAGAGCTCGTGGGGGAGGGAAGTGAGGAAGGGAGTCTGACTTCTGAGCAGCCAGCACTGGAGCAGGAAGTGGGCCACATCCCTGAAGGGAATACTGGAGTTCTCTCCAGAACAGTGGGGACTGCTTGGAGTGGCAGAGGACAATTATCACAGAGCTCCAGAATTCAAGTGCCATTGGCAGTTTCCACCTAGTCTCCTGGGGCAACAGGAGACAGCCCTGGGCCTCCAGGACTTGTCCAGCAGTGGGCCAGGCAGGGACCCCTCCCCCGGGGTTAAGGGCACAGAGTGGGTTTGGGGCTGAGGTCAGGTGGAGAGGGGATGGGGTCCATATTCCAGAACTCTACAGTGAGTTCCAGGGGGAACTGGGCACCCCCAGACCCTTGGCGTATCAGTGATTGGCTGCCTGGTGGTGGTTCCTGGGCCCCGGCGGCATGGAGGCTGGAACAGGGGCTGTCAAGCTGTTTGTTTTGTTTCATCAGAGCACCAGGCTCTGAACATTTCCCTCACGCGAGACTGCAATCGAGTAACTCAGCCATAAAGAACCTCGGCTTTTTCTTGGAATTCTATCAACTGAGGGTGGCGCGGCTCACTATCTGCTGCAGATCTGAGTCGGCTTCATTCATCTTCCGTTAACAAGAAATGGGGAAACAAATTAATCATTACTTACATGCACTCCACTCAGTCGGCTACATTTTTCAAAGCATGACCTCCATGGCAGTGGTGGGGGTGGGGACAGATAAGAGAAGGCGTCTGTGCTGGCGAAAAGGTGGGAAAAGATTAACCACTCCAGCCCCGCAGAGGGTGAACTGAGGTCCAGAGAGGCAAAGGGATTTTCGTAGGTTTCCCAGCAAACTGGGACTGGATATCACATTTCAACGTAAGTACCCGACTCCTAGGCCAGCGTGCTCTCCACCAGGCCACCTGCCCTCCCCACCTTCCCAAGGACCTCAATCTACATGATTTACCCCGTTTTACATTTGTGGGTCCTTATTCCTCACGAGAGCTGGACACCCTCTCTCTTACCCTCTTAAGTCTCTGACCAATCTGTTTGTTCAAGAGTAAACGCCAAGACAGTCCATAATGTATGATTCTATTTTTATAAAGTGCAAAACCAGATAAAATTGATCTGTGCTGTCACAAGCTAGGACAGCAGTTATCCTTGAGGGAGGTGACTGGGAAGGGAACAAGAAGAGTGCTAGGGTGTGGGTCACATTCTGTCTCCTGATCGGGGTTCTGGCTACACAGGTGTGTTCAGTCGGTGAAGGTGTGTCTCAGGCAGTATGAGCTGATGACACGCACATCTTAATGTATGTTAGTAATACTCCATTGAAAAGATTTTAAGGGTAAGTGATCAATAAATACTTATCGTGGATTGATGAAAGAAAGCAGACTGGAACCGTTTCTAGAAAATGCTTTAAACACTGGACAAGGCTACACCCTGCTCAGTGGTGTGCAGTGCTGTGTAGGCTCTCCCTGTCCCCACCAAAGGCCCCAGCAGGGGCAGGAGCTTCATTAGGACCAACGACCTTCGGCCCAGTTCGCACCCAGCCTCCTGGGATCAGTGCCACAGTTTGCAGTGAGTAAGGACTCTGAGGGGAAGGCCCAGCCTTGTGGCAAAGATAGAGCCAAAGAGCCTGTATTGATGGGAAGAAAGGCAAGGAATGACAGACATAAAGTGCCCCTTTGAGAAAGAGACAGCCAGAACCCAGAGCTTGGTGGGACTTCGAGCTGTGGGCTGACTCAGGCAGACACAATGACATTATCTTTCAGTTCCTTTTTTTGTAAAAGATTTTATTTTTTTATTTTTAGAGAAAAGGGAAGGGAGGGAGAAAAACAATGTGTGGTTGCCTCTCACAGGCCCCAAACTGGGGACCTAACCTGCCACCCAAGCATGTGCCCTGACTGGGACTTGAACTGGTGCCGCTTTGGTTCGCAAGCCAGCACTCAGTCCACTGAGCCACACCAGCCAGGTACCTCTCAGACAGTTTCTGACTGGCCCTGGTGGGAGAAGGATGCATCTGAGTGTATGAGTGCCTACTGGTGCAAGTGTGTGCCTGGGAACACACCTTTTCTCTTGGTGGTCCATCTCCCTGGAGTATCTTGCCATTCTGCTTGGAACCCTCCAGCCCTGGTCTCTGCCTGGCAACATCCTAGGCAGGCTTCCAGGTTCAGTTCAAAGGTCTCATGTGCTTGATACTGCCCTGTCTCCCAGGCAGAATTACTCCTGCCCTCCTGCTCTGGGCCCACTGTGTGAACATGCACTTGGCCCCGGACTCAGACGAGTGGTGTGTGTGCTGTGTCCAAGCCTGAAGTGAGGGCAGGAACTCAATCCCCAGCTCTCCCTAGATTGTTTAAGGCACAAAAATGTGTACGGAGCTCTGGGATTAGGGTTAATCCCTCTAAACAGTGAAAATCATTAGCGGATTAATTAAGAGCCTGTTTGGAATGCTAATTCAAAGGCTAATAATCTTTTTGCTTAAGCAAGGTCTGATGCTTTGGTAAGACCTGCCGTACTGTGTTACAGTATTGATCGGCGGTCCTGGCTGCAGAAGGCCTGAGTATGCAATTCACACCTAGTTCCTCCCGTAGTTCAGGCACATCTTTTTCTCTTACTGACAAGCACTGTAATGACAATAATGAACTAAGGAAACCTCAGGTAAAACAACACGACCACACTTGTCAGTAGTGGTACAGCCAGAAATTTCACGAACATGTTTTTAAGGCTTCTTTTTGTGGATGTTTGCCCAGGTTCTGCTCAGAATGTGAACTATATGAGTGACTCAATAGCACTCATTTATTGACCCACTCATTCATTCACTCATTCATTCATTCAGCACATTCTCAGCCCCGTCGCCATCCTAGGCGGTATGCCAGGAGCTCTGGAAAGTACTTTCAAGTAAATAAGACATGATCCCTGCCCTCTGAGAGCTTGTCTTCCAGTGAGATTGGGGATCCCAGCACCCCCCTGGGAACACAAGATGCTGTCAGAGAAGGGCTGACAAGACAGTCAGAGGAAGGCGGGGCCTGAACCGAGGGTCTGAGAAGGTTCCCTGGAGGAGGTAGCATTTGGATTGCCATGGTTTGGATACGTAGGGTTTTGCTCATAGTAAGATATACTTTTTCCTTCTATAAAGGTAATTCATGCTTCAGAATGGCCAAAACAAATCTTGAAAAAGAACAAAGTTGGAAAAGCCACGCTTCCTGATTCACACTCGCTACAAAGCTGCAGCGCACTCTGAATCGGGTGTCAAGCCTGTGTGGTGTGGACACAGGACAGTTGTCACAGACCAATGGGATAGACCTGAGAGCCCAGAAATAAACCCACAGATTTGCAGGTGATTGGCTTTCAGCAAAGGCGCCAGACAAATCGTTGAGGAAATAGCAGTGTTTTCAACAAGTGATGCTGGGGCAACTGGATACCTACAAGCAGCAGAATGCGTTTCAACTCCTGCACTAAAACTAAGTCAGAATTATCAAAGACCTAAATGGACAGGGAAAAACTAAAACTCTCAGAAGAAACCATGTCTCAGATGTCCGACATCATTAGTCATTAGAAACACGCAGATCGAAACCACAATGGGATACTGCTTCATACCCACTAGGCCGGTTGGCTATAATCAAAAACACAGACAATAACAAGTGTTGACAGGGATGTGAGGAAGTGGAAACCCTTGTACGTGGCAATGTCACCCTCATAGGTGACAATGTAAAACGGTGCAGCCGCATCGCACTGCAGGAAACAGTGTGGTGATTCCTCTAAAAAGTGGGCATGGAATTACCATGTGATCCACAACTCCACTCCTATTGCATTCCTTACCCTCAAGAATTGATCACCGTCCCACCGAATACTGAAAATATGTCCTATTGATTGATTGTGAACTCGCACGTGCTCACATTGTGTACGGACAGCACACGAGTGGGGAAGCAGCATTATTCACAACAGAGAGGAAACGGAAACACACAAGTGTCCAACAACAGGGTCTCTACTTTTGGACGACAGGGAGAGAGTGTCACATGGAAAGGTGTTCAAGATACATTAAGTGGGAAAAAAAGAACTTGATTTTGTAAAAAAAAAAAAAAAAAGTTGTTCATAACCCCTATTCTTTGTTTTTTATACTCACCCGAGGACATGTTTTTTATTGACATTTTTTTTGAGAGAGAGAGAGAAAAGCATAGATCGATTGCCTCCCGTACGTGCCCTGGCAGGGGATCTAACCCACAGCCTAGGCCTGTGCCCTGACTGACTGGGAATCAAACCCACAACCTACTGGTGCGTGGGACGACGCTCCAACCATCAGAGCCACAGGCCAGGGTCCCCATCTTTGTAGACAAATGGAAATGGAGATGTTAAATCTTACTGATGATTCTCTGCTCATGGAGTTAGTTTGATTTTCTTTGTTTTGTGTTTTCTGTCTAAAATATTTTTCATGATGAACATGTATTACTTGTACAATTAAAAGAATAAAGATAGACATCAATTTAAATTAAATGTTACAGAGAAAATCCTGCCAGTTTTCTGGTTATTTGTGGGAGAATCCAGTGACGCCAGGGTTGGCAGAAGGCAGGTATCACTAGTAACTCAAAAGCTGTTTTACGTTCAGTAGCAGCACAGAGCCGAGAGCTCAGAGGACGAAGGCAAGAATGCAATTCTCAATGCTCAGTACCCGAGGAAGCTGGTAGTTCCATCCTGCCAATGTGCAGAAGGTCTAACACTGACTCGCCATAAGAAAGACCTTTTACCCACTTTTATGTGCTCGTCCACCTGTTGGGTGAGCCCCTGCTGTGTGTTAGGCACGGGGCTTGGTTCTGGAGTCCACGTGCAAGCGAGACACAGCCCTCACCCTCAGCAAGTGAGAAGTCACCAGGCTCTCTGCCCCGTTCTGAAACCGCCTGCCCAGTACACAGTTGGCACTCATGTGCTAAGTGCTTTACGTGGACGCTCCCATTTGCTCCTCTCCATAACCTTAGGAGGTACTAACCAGTGTTGTGGCTCCTTTTACTAGATGATGAAACGGAGTCCTTTCCTAGGATTCTCAGTTTGGAAGTGGTGGAACTTCCCCCCCAGGACAAAAGCCCTCTGAGCTCACACAGTGCCTGTAACAGCCTCGGTCAGCACAGTCGGGAGACCTGTGCTTTTATCTCCATGACATTCAGTGAGCTCCAACTTTGGGCCAGCACTGTGCTGGGCCCTGGGGACACAGTGGTGACTAAGACAGGGCCCACCCTCAAGAAGTATACAAAACCAAGGCGGGGAGTATAGATGGATGTCATCCTCATTCCACAAAAGAGAAACCCGAAGCTCTGAGAGGGTGGGAGGCATTTCCGAGTTTTACAAGTGACAAAGCACAGGAAGGGCCCAGGACAGTCCTGGTGCGAGTAAAACTCAGCACCCGCAGCTCTCGTTTCTACAGTTGCACAGCTGGTCTGCAGCAAGGCTGGGGGCTCCGGTCTGGGTCTCCTGGCCCCAAATCCAGTTCCTTGGAGAGAAGTGCCTGAGCAGAGAGGAGCATCACCCGGTAGAGGGGATCCGGGTGGTGTGGTGTGGTGTGGTGTGGGGCTCATACAATTTGGGAGGAGCTCTGAGGAAAAGAACGAAATTTTACAAAAATATATGGCCACGTGAGCAGATTGCTAGGGGCCCTTCTAAGCTCATAGAAGGGCCCATGCAAATGAGGGACCTGAAGCTTCATGGCAAATGCACCTCTGCCACCACATGTGGAAGCTGTGCTACCTGAGGGCGGGGCTGGGCCGGCCACTGAGGTCTCCTCTAAGATGAAGAGCGTGTGATTCTGCACCCTGAAGTCTGCGCAGGGGCACTGCTCTCGGACCCAGGAGGGGCAGGAGGGGTCCTGCTCTGGCTCAGTGCTTTAGAGGGCTCAGCATATCACATATACACACAAAACCAATTTATTTAGGGGTGCCTCTTACACTGAGGATAGCGCATGGCCTAGAACCTAAGCATTCACTCCAGAGAGTAACACTGTTCAGGCCCTAGGGAAATGCTTCTCCACCTCCCTCACTCTGTGTTCTTGAAACAAAAAGCTGCTGAATCTCAACACTGGGAAGGTGTGGGCGTCGCACACTGCTCGCCGGGGACCGGCACCGCGTTTGCAGAGGAGTGCAGGCAGGATTTGAGAAAGAAAGTGCTTGCAAAAGACTGATGAACTCATCCAGCCCTTCCTCTGGGGTAGCAGGGAGGTAATAGACTCCTACCTAACAAAGTCTCGCTCCCCAGAAATGCCAAGTGTCCCTTTTCTTGCTTCTCTTCATGGTCCAGTCTGTGTCTCTCGATGCACTCAGGAATTAGCGCGGTAGTGACAAAGTCACATGTGGTAGTTAAGGAATGTTTTGTAAGACCGATTCTTATATTGCTTGTGTGTGTGAATTTATAGGTCTAGACGGGACACGTAGGAAGCACGATGCCAGCTCTTCACACTCCGCTAGGGAGCCGGTTCTCACAGTGCAGTGCGAGGACCCCGAGGGTCTCTGAGCCCTTCCAGAGGGTCCGTGAGGTCAGCACCCTTATCATCAGAATGCTCGACGTCATCTGCCCTTGTCCCACAAATGTCCTCGTGACTGCAAGGTTGCCATTGCTCTGACAGCTAACGAAAGGTGTGTTTTTTTGACGTTATCAATTTTAATTTCTAATATGAAAAATATCAATAGTTATCATTTACATACACAAAAGCTCTTTGGGATTTTCAGTGACTTTTAAGAGTGTAAGGCATTCTGACATCAAAGGTGTGAGAACTGCTGTTCTATCGATCCGCAAATTGCTTTAAGAAATTTTCACCGTATGAGGGGTGGCAGTTTATATAACAAACTAACGCTTTGTAATTTTTTGTGACAGCATTCATACATCATGTGCCACCTAATGATTTTGCTTGTACATGATGCAGAAAATTTGTGGTGCGAGGCTGAGCCCAAGCATTGCTTTGAGAATTAGATTGGTAATTTCCAGCCTCCGTAAAGTTTCTCCAAATTAAAGTTAATAAAAAACAAAGAACTACAACGGCTGAAGCAAGTCTATCTGCTTTGGCACGATGATCAACAGAACACAAATTATGTGACAATCTTGATTACAGTCACGAATCTGGTGACTCTCTTATGACAAGGAAAACATTTTATTGGATAAACATGCAATCATTTAGGAACTATGTATGTATCTACTGCTCCACCAGACACGGCCAGGCCATCAGCAGCACGCCCCGCCAAGTGCAGCAGTGATGGGGTTCAGCCCTTGGATATTTTGTACCTTTCGGCTCCATAATAACCATAGCTTCGCACATCACTTTTTTGGTTGTTATGACAGCATAATGCCCCTGCGGGCTGACGGAACATATGTTATTTGACACCTTGACGCGTTGTTAGCTTGACTGATAACATTTTAATACTTGGACGCTTTGTATGAGAACCTTGCCTGGGTCCCACAGAAGTGAAGGGCGGGCCTGGCACTTCAGACCGGGTCGTCATTTCTCACGAATTGGGCAACAGTTCCCAGGATGCTCAGGGCTCACATCTGACATGGTTTGCTCAAGCTGGTGGCTTTGGTATCGAGGGAGACAGGACGGTGCAGGTGGAATCCGCATGTCAGCTTGAATCATGGTACTCATGGCCCCGGGGTGGCCCAGCAGTGTGGAGAGCCACCGTTCCTACACAGGGAAGCCCTTGGAGCATGCAGTGTGGAAGGCAGAAACCAGGACCGGGAGACCAACCAGGACCACTCCTCCTGTCCCCCACACCTGATGTGGGCTGCAACAGTGAACATGAGTCCTGGCTGAGAACAAAGGGCAAAGTGCCCCCTTGGGCAGGATCACCCTCAAGGGAAGCTGGGTCTTGGGCTGTGACTAGCTGGAGGGAATTTCAGGCCCGACATTCCCTGTGGCTTGGCAGTTTCTCAACACCGGTTGCCCATCAGCCCAGGGAATCTGGGTCAGAAGGCCTTGCTCAGACCTCATCTCTCTTTCTAGACATCTCCACAGAGGCTGCTCATGAAAAGAACCAGGTGGGAAAAATGGGGCAGAGGTGCCAACCAACGGGGATCCAGCTCAGTGTCTGGCAAGGCAGAGGAAGCCCCGCCCCCTCACCTAATCTGCATGGTCCAGCTTGACCTCCCTGTCTCTTCTCACTCTTTTGCCTCCCAGCACAGAAGGAAGGCTGGGAAAGTGGAGAAAGTATGACCCCGTCAATTTCTGTTGTCCCCTCTGCCCAACCAGGAGTATGAGGACACATATTAGTTGAGGGTTACAAGGACAGAGAGAGCCATGATCTCCTCCTCATCGTCACTATCACCAGTTACCACTAATGAGCAGCCACACAGGGTGCTGCACAGGGTCCAAAAGGCGATACCGTTTCCTCTCCCATCCCCTGTCCCCCAGGCGTCTCAGGGCCAGGAGACTCCAAAAGACATGGGAGCTGACTGGACCAGGCCGGAGGGCCAAGGCAAAGGGTGGAGATCAAGGTAAGGTGGGGGCTCGAGGGAGACTCATCAGTCTGGGCCTGAGAGTCCTGGAGTGATGGGGGTGTTTGGGTGTGGCCAGGTGAGGCCAGGAGCTGAGGCCATGACTGGCCATTCAGTTCTCCTGGGTACCTACCATCCACCAGACGTTGTCTCATGCAGAAGCTGTCCCTTTCCTCCCTGTGCTTACAACAACTGAGCACCTGCCACACACCTGGCTCAGGGGTGGCCGCCAGGGCCTCAAAGACAAGCACAGTTTCCAGCAGCTCACAATACAGTGTGAGCAGCCTGTGAGCAGGGGCCAGTGCTGATCAACAGGTTATAGGGGTAAGTCACTAACCTCTACCGGACTTGAGTTTTCTCATTTATAAAATAAGGGGGGCTGACTATTTATTTTTACTTACGTCCCACCTGCTTCCAAAAGATTTTGAGGTAGCTTCCAATTAAACACAGATTTACAACAATTTTGTTAAATTAGAATTAGAAAATTAAAAAGTAAGTGAGGTGCAAACAAAGGCCTAAGACAATGGTGCAGCAATAATCCCATGGCCCCAGCGGGAGTCTTGCTTGTCGCATCCTCACGCGCAGACCCCTCTGCACAGCCTTTGCAGATCCACTTTCTGGCCCCCCATCCCTGTCACCCCAGCTAGTCAATACCATCATCAATCGGGTTTCCAGACAAATCCAAGATACACAGTTAAATTTTGGAATTTTTAGGTGAACAACAAATAATATTTTTACAAGTATGTCCTGAAGGGTGGCAGAATATGTCACCCCAAACATGCCACTTTTGAGCCAAAGGCACTTGAAAACCAGCAGGCACAAGAAGGGCCTTCTAATCTGCACTTTCCTTCCTGAGAACAGGAGACAAAGACTCCCACGTGAAAGACGCTTTCCCTGCGCCAGGAGAAGAGAAGCACCTTCCGCGGTCAGTTGGAGCCGAGAGGCTGCCGCACTCGGGCCTCGTTAGGGTAGCTCTTACCGTCCTTCAGCCTCCCCGCGCAGACTGGCTGCTTTCCACAGCTGCCTCTCTCTGTCCAGCTCAACGTAAAAGCACATAGATTTTGCCACTTCTTTGGGTTTTCATTTCCTTATGAGTTTCTTTTTAAGTTTCTCACAAAACTTCCATAAATTTGTCTCTTTTTCTCCTGTTAATTTGTTTTATGCCAATTTCATTCTCAGGCCCAACCAAAAGCCCTGAGAGGGTAGGGATAAAAATTCACCTCCCCTACAGTCTCAAATATTGTGTAGGACTTACTCATACAAAAAAAAAAAGTTTGTTCATCTGAAATTCAGATTTCGCTGGGTGTCCTGGATTTTTATTTGCTAAAGCCGGCAGCCCCAGCCGTTGACCGGCCACTGCAGCGGTAGCTGCCGCTCTCATTTGGAGAGCAATGCAATGGCTACCGCCTCAGCGCCGCGCCGCCCTGTGCAGACAAGGACACGTCTGGTGGCCGGTGTGATCCTCCTTCCAAGATGTGACTTGGTTGGCACCACAGTGGGGGGCCGGGCAAGTGCTGCTAGGGATGGGGGCCAGCAGCTGCGGACAGGAGAGTGAGCTTGGAAGTGGGTAGAGGCTGGCTCTGGGGAGCCCTCAATCAACAACATTATTATGACTCCCACTTACCATGCAAGGAAATGGAAGTGTATTCATTTAAAAATAGGTATTGATCCCAGCACTTTTCAAGGTCAGAAAGGACAGATTAACTGATTTGCCCAGAGTCCACAAATGGTGGCCAGTGGCCAGCCGACCTCTGTATCCCTGGGGGTCACATCCCTCTTTCCCCTCACACAACGCCAGCCGCTGGAGAATCCCACACAGTGCTCTGTGCCTGTGTTAGAATGTTCTGTGTGCGTGTCTGCCTCCTTCTCTGTCCGACTCCACTCCTCACACCTCGTCCGTGCTGGGATCATCCCCAGAGGACAGGGACAGTCTCATTCACTTTGGAGTCCCAGCCCGAAGCTCTGAGGGGGTGCTCAGTAACGTGGGTTCAGGGACAGTTATTCATGAGGGTCCCCTCTCCTGGGTGCTGTACTCTAAGACCCTGCTTCTCTGGCCACCTGCTCTTCAGCCTCTCTGCTCTCCTTCCTCCAGGCCACCAAGACCCAGGGCCCCTCGAAGGAGCAAGAAAGGAAGCGCTGATACCTGCATGAAACTAGGAGGGACTGAAGACACTTAGGATTAAGGAAGTAAGATACAAAATGCACACCCATACAAATAACACCGTTTTGGCATTAGCAGTTCTGGCCTTCACTATGATGGGGGCTGTCCTTAAAATTAAAGTTTAGTGGAGGAGGAATCAGGGCAGGGGTGATTCAGGGTCAAGGGCTTTAGACACACTTAATATGTATTAGCGTGTTGAAGCAGCAATCTATGGCTGTCCCCTCCCATCACCCTGTCCTCAACTCTTGCCCACTCAGCTCAAGTCACACTGGCCACCTCACATGCACACTTCCGTGTCAGGGCCATTGCTCTCGCTGGTGACTGCTGGGAGCACCACTGCCCCGGACACCCGCTCAGCTACCCTCTCCTCCTTCAAGTCTCCTTCCCAGTGAGGCTGGCCTTTGTCTACATCTTTGATGCACTGATTTCTCCCTGAACTGGCACTCCTCATCGCCCTTGCCCAGTGCTACTTTTCTCTTTCCCAAAACTTCACTTGTTTATCTCATTTTGTTCGTTGGTACACCCCAAACCTGCAGAAGAGTGCCTGGCATAGTGGGCTGTCAAGGGACAGGTGCCGTAGAGAGCGTGTTGAACTGGATTTGGAAGAAAAGTTGATCATCTAGCTGTTTCTAATCAAGTATGCTGTCAGAGTTTCCCGCACAGCTTGGTAAGATACCCCGGCCAGAGTCCCTCCCCTGGACCTCCGGAATCAGCTTAAGAAGACCCCCAAGGTTCCCGATAGATAAAACCCCTCCTCTGGTGCAGCCCCTCCCTTAGTTGCATTGACCAAGGCCCCCAGAAGGGTCCGCCTTGCTCAAGGTCAGAGTGTGGTGAGGGCACCTGAGCCAGCAGTCCTGAAGTTCTCTCCCTCTGGGGCCCTTTCTAGCTCTTCAGGCAGGTCTGGGGCACCTCCTTGGGCAGCGTAGGGGACCCTCAGTTCAGAATATTCATGATCAGACAGAGTGCCTGGTGTTATTGTTCTCTGTCTGGTTTTCTCCCAACCCAACTAACCTAGCACATAGTTGGAGTCAATGAATGTTTGTATTATTACTTATTATTATATTCTTGGTGAGCAGAAATGGCTGGGACCTTGGCCCAGGTGATTTTTTTTTCATTTACAGTTGACCTACAAAATTATGTTAATATAGTCACTATTAACACAGTGATTTGACCTGTATGTACCTTATGAAGTGATCACCCCTTAAGTCTGAGGCCCTGTGTCACCCCTTAAGTACCCATCCAACATCCTGCACAGTAGGGCCGGTTGATCTGCACCTCACACCTTCCGGCAAGGCTGAGCAGGAGCGAGGCCGGAGAAGCCAGGAGCTGAAGCAGGCTCTGCCTTCCTGTTTCTTTCCTATGCCCTGAGCTTTGGAGCAACGTCCTGCGGGGGCTAGAGCACTGGGTTCGGGGCCAGGCGTTAATTGCTTTGTGGCCTGAGCACGTCTCATAACCATTCTGAGTGTTTGCTCATCTGTAAAACGAGCCAGCTCCCAGGGTTGACTCGAGGCTTCCACCTGATAATGTGCCTCTGGGAACTCCCCGCAAACCCAGAGCACCACGCAAACCCAGGTCTGTCACTGTCATCACCCCCCTTGCTGAACCCCTCCTGTGGCTCCTCGACGCCCCGAGGACATAGTTCCAGCGCCTTGGCCCCAGCACCGCCTCGCCCCACTTCATCTGCTGCCGCTCCTCCCTACACACCCTGCGCTCCAGCAGCAGAGTTAGTCACCAGCGTGAACAGGACATACCCTTTTACGCCTCTGCACCTTTGCATAAACTGTTCCTTCTGACGGGAATGGCCTCCTCCCTTTGTGCCTGGAGAATTCCAGCACCCCCTGTCTCCACAGCACCCTGCTTCCTGGTCTTTCTGTACCCAGTGAGGAGTGGGGCAGCTGGGCTAGACTCCTGGCTGAGGGACCTTTGGCAAAGTGGCTTAACCTCCTTAGCCTCAGTTTGCTCAATGGAGGTGCAAAATGGAGGTGATAACAAGACCCAGTTCTTCGGGGCGTTGTGAGGGCGAACTGAGGTGACACAGGGCCTGGCCCTGCCTGGCACATGGCAGGTGCTCAGGAGATGACAGCTGTCATTGCTGCTCTTGGTGTCCTTGTCCTCACCTCCTCCTCCAAGCTGTACCCAGGATCTCTGCCCTCTCCCTCAGCCAGGGAGGTCCTGGCCTGTCCTCTAAGACCACCCATGGGCCACCCAGGCCAGCTGACTTTGGGGAAGCAGAGGGAATTCCCTGTCCTTACTGACTGAAGAAGTAGGGTGAGAACCACGATGGCAGTGGGGACAGGACTCACCAAGGGTGGCTGCATTCTTAGGCACGAAGCCTGCGTCTCGGCAGGTGAGGGGGAGGGAGCCTGGGGAGGAAGAGACCCCAGCTGCAGCTGGAGTTTCTCTGTCCCCCTCCTGATTATGCTCCATGTGTGAGGGAAGTGCCGAGAGCCGAGAACAGCACTGCTCAGCCTCTGGCCTCAGCCCTGACCTTCCCGTCTGTTAGGGCCTGCCCTTTCCCTGGTTAGCTTTGTGCCGATTCCGCGCTCAGCGGTTACTTCTACAACCGCTGAGAGTTCTCGCTAACACGCCAACTGCAGGCCAGCACTGTGAGAACAGGGCCCTGGCCAAGAGTGAGGGATTTGGAGCAGGCCAAGTGCCTGGCGTGATGCCTGGTATACAGTAGGCACACAATGAGTGATCACCACCATATCACATACTCACAATAACCGCTAAGCGACAGCGAGCTTTGGAATCAGATTGTCCTGGGTTCAAGGCTCTGCTCACCACTTTCTCGGCGTGCAGCCTGGATGCACCGCTCAAGGACTCTACGCCTCAGTCCCTCCTCATCCTCATCGCTGAGGCGGGGTAATAATAGCTTCTGCCTCGCTACATGAGGACTACATGTCGTTTGTCATTAGAGCACTTAGCACAATGCTTGGAAGATGGTAGACACTCGATAAATGTTAGTTATTAATTACTAGCTGTATCCCTACCCGGGGTGTGAGGAAGTATAAGGAAGGAGAGGCTAAGTAACTGACCAAGGTCATGGAGCCTATAAGTGGTGGAACCAGGATCCCACCCCAGGCTGTCTGACACCAAAGTCAGAGTTCTCTCGGCTTTCCCATGGTACCCCATTTCCTAAATTTAAACCAGAAACACAATTTTAAAAATATCCTAACTATAATAGCAGTGGGCTGTGGAACTTCAAATATATTTAAATCCATGAGTTTATGATTTTAAAAGAATCATTGATTGCTTCTGGAGATGCTAAGGAAGTAACTCATTTTGAAAACTGTGAATAAAGGGGAAAGAATCAAGCGCTGGTTGGCTTTTTAAAAATGTAGTTTATAAAAGTTAACTCGGGTCAGCCAAATAGTTGAGGGAGGGAGGTTTCTCTTAGTAGAAGTATTTCAGCTGTTTTTAAAACTTTCCCCTACAGTTGACATGCAATATTTTTTACATCAGTTTCAGGTGTGCAGCACAGCGGTTGCACAGTTATCTAAGTGGAAAGGCGATCCTCTCGATAATTCTAGTAGCCACCTGGCCCCATGCCTAGTTAAAACTATTTCAGCTATTAAGTGCAGAAGGAAATGATAGAATGTCCCTGCTTTGTAGCCCTTCATGAAATGATGTATCCAGGGGCTGATCATTCATAGCTGCTTTTATTGTGTGTCTCTCTTTTTCAGAAAGAAATATGTTATTTATTTATTTTTAGACAGAGGGGAAGGGAAGGAGGAGAGGGAGAGAAACATCAATGTGTGGTTGCCTCCTGCACACCCCACACCGGGGACCTGGCCCGCAACCCAGGTGTGTGCCCTGACTGGGAATCGAACCAGTGACCCTTTGGTTCACAGGCTGGCGCTCAGTCCACTGAGCCACACCAGCCGGCATCATTGCGTGTCTCTTGATGGAAGGACACCCCAGCCTCTGGGAGTGAGCGTCCCAAATGTTGGACCTAAATCACACCACGCCTCTGGATGTAAGGACACAGGCAAACTTCACACTGTGGGGAACTCTGCAGGACAGATGACCTTTTCTTTCCCCCCCCCAACAAATAGTTTGTAAGGCAGGGCAGGAGTGGGGGTTGGGGAAGGCAAGGGAGTACCTACAACTTAAAAACAAAACAAAACTTGAGAGACAGACACCAATAATTTGCAACACTTAGACTTTTTTTGGACCCTGATTTAAAAAAATAAAATTTAGAAATGAGACAACCGGAGAATTTAAATAATGATTGGATATTTAATGATATTAATATATTATTGCTCCTTTTTTAGGTGCACTAATGGTAATGTGGCTATTTTGTAAGGTCCTTTTCTCTTAGAGCTGCACACTGAAATATTTACAGACGGAGTGATGTGATGCCTGAGACTTGCTTCACCAGAGCCCAGGGGTGGGCAGGCCCGGAGACGGCACTCAGGGGGACAGGAGTTTGTGGTCGTCGAGGTGGGGTGATGAGCGCATGGATATTATTCTCCCCACTTTTGCTCGTTGGGGATTTTCCATAACAAACACTAAGAAGAAAAACTGAATGATACAAAGTCATTTTGTCTTTATAACCTGTATCCCCAGCAGTGAGTGAGGGAGCGAGGCTGCATCTAACCCCGAGTGTTTACCACATGCTTTCGGCCATTGCATCTCCAAACCACCTGTGGTCAGGGAACCCGTCCTGCGCCCATTTGAGAAGGGAGGAAATTAAGGTCTAAAGGGGTTAGTGACTTGTCCAAGATCCAGCCCCAGGGCCCTGTGAGGGCCTGAGTTCTACAAAAGCCGCTTCTCAGCCCGCAGCCCTAACCTCCGTCCATCTGAGCTCCTCTGGGATCCTTTCTGAATTCACAGGCCCTCCCTGATACTGCTGCATCCCTGCCTTGCCTGCTGCCAGTCAAAGAGGCTTGCTGAGGGTGGGGACTGTGGGAACCCCACCTTGAGAGCTGAGGTGTGTGAGAAGGGTGCTCCTGAGAGTCACTGATCCGTGAATTAGGCACGGGTGGGGCCCAGGCTTGAAGTGGGGGCACAGCTGTGTCAGGCAGGAGTAGCTGAGCGTTTCTTCCCTCTGGGCTGTGCCAGCTGCCTCTGCCACCTGGGGCCTGAGTGCGGTGAGGCCTGCGGAACTCTCTCCCAGGCGTGGGTGTGCGTGTGCGGAAGGAGCGGGCGGCCTGCAGGAGTGGGAAGAGTCCGCTCCTTCGGAGGGGGCGAAGAGGCAGGAGGCTGGGTACGGTGAGCTCGGGATGTCCTCACTGCTTGCTCCCAGCTGTCTTCTGGCTAGGAAGAAGTGCACGTGAGTTTGCCCTCCCTGCCTGCTCTCCGGAGGCTGTAATAGAAAGGAGTCAAGATTAAATTCTCCAAACCCTCTGAGTGCTGTGGCCACCCAGGCAGGCCTGCCATCATCTCAGCACAGTTCTGTGCTGCCTCGATTCTCTCCCCTCCTATCCCTCACCTGACCCATTAATTCAGTGCACGTTTCCAAGCACTTACTCTTTGGCAGGCACTGAGGATATAAAGATGAACAAAACAAGGTCCTATTTATTCAGGGAGCTTGCAGTCTGCAAGGAGGGCAGACAGGACCAGAGAAGTAGGAGGGCGAAAGAGAAGATGCCTGTTCCTTATTCCCCTCTCCCCAGGCCCCGTGTCAAGCATCCATCTCCAGCCTAGTCTGGTTGCGTCAAATCCCCTTCCATCTGAGGCTCCGCCATAACGTCTGCCCGTGGGTGTGCCCTCAGAAGAGCAGCGAGAAGGGAATGGTCCACGTCAGCATGGTTCAATGGAGAGAAATATGTGAGACACAAATCATGTAGTACGTACGAATTGTTTCAATAACCACGTGAAAAAGGCAAAAAAGAACAAGTAGAAGTAATTTTAATAACATATTTTACTTAACCCATTATACCCCAAATACTATCACTTCAAATGTAATCAATAGGAAAATAAATCATGAATGAGATGCTTTACATTCACTGTTCGCACTGCCCTGGAAGCCCAGTGTGGGTTTCACACTCACAGCGCATCTCAGTGTGGACGGCCCGCATTGTTAGGTGCTCGGTGGCCTCCTGTGGCCGCCATACTGGGCTGCACGGATCTACATGATCAGTCTTGAGAGTTGGTCTGCTTTACTTAGTTTTGGAGCTGGAAACTCAACTCCAGTATCCAGGAAAGAGGCTCCATCTCTTTGAGAGACTTTGTCAGGGAGAAGGGTGGCTCGAACCTCATGCTCCTGCCCAGAACACAGCCCAGGGTGTCAGGCGGGAACATGGGCTGAGGCTGGGCCAAGGGTGTGGCCCATTAACCAATTAGAGAGCTGGGGGCCCGGGGACCTCAAGGTCCAGCCTTCCTGTGAGCTACGAGGACCCCAGTGTGGGCACATAAAGAGCCCAGAGATGCCACTTGCTCACTCTTCCTGCCTTTCCACCCCCTCCAACTGCATCTTCCAAATGCTATGTTTGAAATCCTTAAGCTACAAAAGTCAGTGAAAAAAGAAAGCAGTGAAACAGAGAGAAGAGACCAGAAGAAAGCACACCTATATTTTAACCATACGGTTTTCTCTGGTTTTTAGAACTAGGTAACTATTTTGTTCTTTCTACTTTTCTTTAAAAATATTTTTATTATGGACATGTGTTAATTACTTAAATAATTAGAAAAAGTCATTAGTATATGTTTTTTAAAAATCCTGCCTGGTCTTCAAAGACCAGTGAAAATGCCAGTTCCTCTGAGAGCTAGCTTTCTGGGCCTTCCTCTGCATCACTTTCCTCTGTGATGGTTCTCACACCAGCCAGGCCCATACTGCGTTTAACTCTGGGCTTCTCTTAGCTCCAGAATCTCGACGGGGGGTCTGCATCCTGGTGTCACCCGTCGCCTAGGGGCCCTACACATTGTGGAATGGGAGAATGAGGCTAGCTAGAGTTCAAAGGCTCCAACCAGGCAAGCGGGACTACATCAGACTCAGAAAGCTTTTGCACAGCAGGGAACAACTAACAGAGCGAAAAGGCAGCCTGTAGCGTGGGAGAAAAATCTGCAAGACATTCGTCTGATAAGAGAGTAGTATCCAGAAAATATAAGGACCTCCTACAACTCAATAGCAAATAAAACCACCCGCGATGATCTGATTAAAAAACAAGGAAAGGGTTGGAATCGATGTTTCTCCAAAAAAAGATACACAAATGGCCAGCGCTATAGACATATCTCAGAGAATTCCGTATTTGACTCCAGATCATCTCAATAAAGCCACTATCGCAATAAAGCAAGATGTAATCTTCTTGCTCGTGGAGAGCCGTGCCTTCAGTTTGTAAAAAATGCAACATCTGTGAAGCTCAGCAAAGCAAAGTCGTAAAACAAGGCCTGCCTGTGTGCGACAGCATGCTCAGCGCCACTAGTCACCAGGGAAATGCAAGTCAAAGCTGCCATGAGATACCACAGCACGTCTGCTAGATGGCTAATATTTAAAAAATGAACAAACACTGGGGAGGGCGTGAAGAACCTGGAACCCTCGTACCCTGTTGGTAGAAATGTGAAATGGTGTGCCATCCTGGAGGACAGGAGGGCAAATAATTAAAACTAGAACTGCCTTATGACCCAGAAATCCCACTTCTCTTCTGGGTATTTTACCCAAAAACATTTGAAATCAGGATCTCAAAAAATATTTAGACCTCCATATTCGTTGAAGGATTGTTCACAAGAGACACGATGTGGAAACAACCTAAATGTCCGTCTATGGGTGACCGGATAAAGAAAATGTAGTGCATGCATACAGTGAAATATTACTCAGCCTTAAAGAAGAAGGGAATCCTGCCCCATATGACAGCCTGCATGGACTCTGAGGATATTATGCTAAGGGAAAGAAGCCAGTCACAGAAGGAGAAATGCTGCATGGTTCTATTTCTATGAGGTATCTAAACAGCCAGACTCGGAGAAGCAGATGGTGGTTGCCGGCAGCTGGGGGGCGGGGGAATGGGCATAAAGTCTCAGTTACAAGAGATGAAAAAGTTCTAGAGATATGCTGTGCAACGCGGGGCCTGCAGTCAACAATACTGTGCTGTGCACTGAAAAATGTAAGAGAATAGATCTCATGTTAAATGTTCTTACCACAACAAAACATTAAAAAAAAAAAAAAAAAAAAGAATTTAGAGGTCCCCAGAGGCAGGGACCCAGGTAAACTTGCCCTCAATTCTAGCTTCAACCCCTGCTGTCGAGGTGCAGCTGGCTTCCCTTGTTTTCTTTTTGGGGCTCCCTCCAGCCCTTCAGGGATGCCCAGTGTGGCAGAGCCCTGGGCACAGCCTGCAGCTGGGGTGTGAGTGTGCAGGGTGTAGGAGCCCGGGATGGTCGCTGGGCTTTGTGTGGGAACTGGGACCCTGGGCCGGCGCATGCTCTGGCCTCAGTCAGAGAAAGTCTGCAGATCTGTCTCATGCCCGTGACTATGAACTCTTCCAGGAAAAGGTCTTTTTTAAGAAGGAAAAACGAGGCTGACCAAACACTTGCAACAGGCCAGAAGCGTCCCCAGGCCTCACTGTCACCGGTGGCGCAGAGAACAGACTTCAGGGCCTTGGCCACAGGCGCACCGCTGAAATATTTAAGAGGCCCCTGGCTCGTGAAACAGAGCTTTCCGCTCCGGAGGAAGAGAGGGGCACGGCTCGTGTGAAAGCACCTACGACGAATCACCTCCTCGGGGAGCTTTCCTTCATCACTGGAGCCTCACTGCTCCATGAAGGGGCCGACATTAACCCCACTGCACCGGCCCGAAAACTGCGTGCAGGCTGAAAGCCGGGCTCCGGGTCCGGCTGCGCACTGCCAGCCGGGGGAGATGTCGGACAAGTCGCTTACCCTCTCCAAGTCTCTGTGTCCTCCTGCGTACAAGGCAGACCCTAAGAGAACCCACCTCTGTTGTCAGGACTGCAGGGAACAATCCGCGAAGCACATTTAGCTCTGCCCAGCACGTAAGGGCTCAGGAAAGGTTGGCTTTCGCTGTTACCGCCCAGCCACATCACCTGCTTTCCACTGTCCCCGGGTCTCTTTCCCCACCACTCCCTCCTTGGTCAGGAACCATTCTTCCACGTTATTTCTCTGGGGGTGGCTTACCTCCACCAACAACCTGCCGGAGGCTAACTGCTTTACCCAAGGACAGACACTTCTAACGGCAAAGTCTTGAGCCCGATGTGGTGTGGACCAAGGGGAGAGGGCTGGGAAGGGAGGCCCTCAAACCCCAGTCTTGGGCAGCTGTTCCCCGTGCCTGGGAATATAGCCGCCTTGCCTGGATCAGCCTCCAACCTCACACTGGGCTCGGTCACTTGGGATGAGCACAAAATTGAGGCCTCGTATTTTCCTGCCTTTATTTGTGGGCCATTCTGGTTCCCGAAGGGCCTCCCCTCCTGTCCCTGTCACAGTGTCCCTGTCTGTTAAACCCTACTCTTCTTCCAGATGCAGTTCAAAAGCCACCTCCCTCCAATCCTTTCTGATCCCTCAACCAAACAGGACTACTCCTTTTACTGACCCTCCCAAAAGCCATTGATGATTATGAATCTCGTATGGCTTTGTCTGAGGGGTATTGGGGGACAAAGAGCTATATCTCTGTGACACCTGACATTCTAGAATTTTATTGTTCTTTGCAGCCTGCAACACAAGTCGGTGCTGGTTACAAGCTTCTGAACAACGGTGATGACCGTGTCCATTCAGCACACGGCGGTGCATTAAACTGTTAGCTCCTTGAGGACGTGGACAGGTATTCTGCATCTTTTTCTCTGAGCACTCGGCACAGCGCTGGCACCTAGAAGTTCTCCATAAGCGGTTCTGAGTGGCATTCACAGCAACAGCTCTCTTCGTCAGGCCCACGGTGTCAGGCACTGTGTCCGTCTGTGAGCCCACAGAGTCCTCTCAGTCACCGCTGAGACACCCGCAGGGCAGGGAGTTGCATCCTCTGTGTTTGCTGCTGCGCACACATCAGTGCTTGAGATGTAGTAGGCTCTCACTAAATATTGGTTGAATGAGTGAATTAGTGAATATCCATTTTACAGATAAGGAAACGAAGCTCAGAGTGGTTTGCTGACTTGCCCAAGGTCACTCATCTAGTAAGTGACAAGATCACCTACTTGCATCCAGGTGACCCTGATTCTAAAACCTGTGACCCTCACCACTGAACTCTACCAGGTGGAAGGGGTGGGGTGGGGGTGGGAGGATCGAGACATGCAGTCCTACCTTTATGGAGCTTTCCATCTGGCGGAGAAGCAGACATGCACGTGCACACAGCACAAAGTGTGATTGTAGCGGAAGCTGTGACTGTTTCAGGAATCAGGAGGGCAGGCCCCCATACCGAGACCCAGGGGATGGAAATGACTTCTGAAGGGCTGGGATACCTCAGAAGGCAGCAGAGCAGGTGGGACTGGGCTTGAGGAGCCTGGAAATCGACTCTGCACTTCGCTTTCCTGCCCAGCTCCTAGCCAGAGCCCAGGGGCGGTGGGCTGGAAGTAGGGGAAGGGTAGCAACAGCAGCGCGACGCCACGCCGTAAGCAATCCTGCAGCCAGGAAGAGGGGTGTTGATACTTGCCAAACACTTCGTGTCTCTGTGCTTTAAAGACCGTACCTGGGCAGGCAGTCGGTCATAACGCGAGGGGGCTGGGGAAGCAAGAATGGAAACCCCGAATGGAGGGGTTGTGTCAACAGGCTACTGCTGGCCAGTACAGAATGTCGGGTTCTTTGCTGTAGGGCTGCTGGGGGAGAGGGGAGGTAGGAAAGGCCTGTGTGGACAGCAGCGAGAGTCAAGGGGGGCCAGGGACCTGCTGGGTAATGACAGGCTTTGAAATTTGTGGAGGCAGCCGTGGCTGAGGCACAGGGGCACTCAGCATGGTGCGTTGGCCTGCCTGAGCTCACCTGCTGCAGAAGCCTGCCTACTGTGAGCCACCTGGGCTCTAGCACCTGCCTCTGTCCCTACCCAATCTGGCCTCAGCCACACAGGTTTCCTCTCCACACAGGGGAGGCGGGAGGGAAGGAGTTGGGGGTGCGGGGACAGAGTCTGGGCAGGCTCGGTGTGCAGGTCTGTGGCTGGGGGAATAAAGGACAGGAGCCTGGATAACTGATTGTGCCCTCCACACTCCTTAGGACTGAGAACCTCCCCACTCCGCCCCCACGCTCCGTCTAAGTGTCACTGACAAACTCGTGGGCTGATGGACCTGAGCTGAGGACACATTCACACTTCTCACCTTGGCCGGGCCCCAAAAATGTCATGTAACTTTGGGTAAGTCATCATCTTCGGCTTTTCACTTCTATGGCTGTAAAATGAAAAGCGTTTCCTCTGTCCACGCCTTTGGCTCCGTCCTCTCCCTGGCTAGTGCCCCAAACGCAGCTGGCTGGTAACCAGAGCGGAACGGTGGAGTGGGATGGGCCGCCACGGTACAGGCCTGAAAGGAGAGAGGAAATGCTGCGGCCCACCACCTCCCCGCCGCCCAGATGCTGCCCTCAACGCTCTGACTTACAGTCAGTGAATCCCTCCACTCTCACTGCAGCCTGGTGGACGTGCCGAAGGGGAGTTCTGGAAGGGAGGAAAGAACTTCCTTCGGTCTGCCCCAACCCCCAGCTGCTGCCCTGCTCTGCTCTCCTTGGCCTCACTCTCCAGGGATATCCCCCACTTACTCGTGGGGGATACACATACTATTGGGGGGTTCACATACTATTGACCAAGGAGTCCCAATCCCCAAATTCAGTCCAGTTCCCCCCAGCCACACCGCTCACTACCATGTGGCCCAGGGTCGGGCTGCAGGGTGGGGTGGGAAGTGGAATTCCCTAAAACATGTGCGTGGTGCCTCAGCACTGTATGAGACCCTGCTGGGACCTCTCTCCTGGATAGTCTCAGACCGACTGCCTACAGGACACCTCCAAGGCACCACACATGCAACCTGGGCCCACGAACATGTCAGCTCTTTCCTCTCTTTCATGATGGCACCATTCTCCCAGGGACTCGGCCCCCAAGCCTCTGTCCCTCCTCACCCCTCTTCTCCCTTAATCCCATGTCCAGCCTCTTCCTAAATCCTATCAGTCCTGCCCCAGCTGTCTGCCTCTCTCCATCTTTTCTGCCGGGGATCCTCTGTCTGGTTTTTAAACTATGAAACACATAGAGAATGCTTGTTGTGGCCGGCCCCATCTAAGTGCTTCACCAGTACGAACTCACAGCCTCCATGTTACAGATAAGGAAACTGAGGCACAGAGAAGTGAAGCATCTGGCCCATGGCCAGGATTGGGGTCTGGGGAGCCTGCTGCAAAGTCTGGGCTGTGAGCCTCTGTCACGAGAACTATCACAGGTCTCCACACTCATCCCTACACCTTCAGCCGTGCCCACATGTCGCTCACAGGCCGGTCCTTTTTCCCTTCTTGTTTAAGAAAACAGTTGGACAGGAAAAACTACTCCCGCAGTGTGGTCTTTCTGAAGTATGACTTCGAACAAGTTACTCCTTTCTCAAAAAACCTTGAAATTCCCCCTACTGCCCCACCTTGTGCAAACAGAATGAAGCCCATCCCCAGGCTAGGAATTCAAGGGCGTGACACCAAGAAGCATCCCTGGGACCCCCTTCCTGTTCCTCTCAGGCACCCCTTCCTCCAGCCGATCTGCCTCGCCTGCTCCCTCCCCAGCGCAGCACGGGGTAAGCTCGGAATGGACCTTTCCTCCTCGGAGAAAGGCTGTGCCGTCTGATTCCTCTGCCACAGGGTGTAGTAGGAGCACACAGAGGTAGGAACGACACACGTGACGAATGAGTAACAGTGAAGCTGAGCTGTGACGAGGGTGAAAATGAATTACTTCAGCAAACAGCGTGTGCAGAGCCCGTATGGCCAGTACTGAGAGCTAACGACGGCACTACGTGGGCGCTTCACGGCATTAACCTTGACTCGAGCTCCACTCTGCAGTCCCATGGAGTCAGTGCTGTCAATGTGCCTCAGTTTACAGATGAGGAACTGGGGCTTTGAGAGGGAACTAACCTGCCCAGAGGCGTAGAGCTTTAAAGCAGAGAGGCTGCCGACTCTGAAATGTGCTTCGGACCACCACACCTTGCTGCCTCCCGCCGCCGGAGGAGTGTTAGACAAACTTCCCAATATCGGGGAGATGTCCAAAGGCCACGTAATGGGGACATAGCAGTGACACCAAGGTAAGAGGGTCGAACATCTGAGAAACATAGCATTGTCAATGTCAAAGCGTCCGAGGAATAGAAGGACTTTGCATAATGTTGTACTTTTAGTCCTCCAAACATTTATCAGGCACCTGTTACTACGTTAACATATGAGTGTAGAGCAATGACAAACACCCCCCCCCAAAAAAAAAAACCCTTCTCCTCTCGTGTAGCTGATGGGGGAGGGAGACAGAAGGGGAAACTAAACAAAACATGTATGTCAGAGGTGACAGTTGCCATAGAAACAAATGAAGCTGGGTTAAGGAAAAGGGACTGTGCAGTGAACTGGTGGGAGTATGTTGGGAGCATCACTGCTGCATAGGACCAGGAAGCCTTCCCAATAAGGTGATATGAAGTAAGTATGAGGGAAGGAACCACGAAGCCGTTATAGATGGCTCAGGCAGAGGCCACGGCAAGTGCAAAGGCCCTGAACTAAGAGCAGGCTTGGCCCAGTCAAGGCACAGCTAGGAGGTCTGTGTGGCAGGAGCAGAATGAATGGGGAGGGGAGTAGGTGAGAAACACAAACATCGGAAATGCCGAGGCCAAGGTAAAGTCGGGCCCTATGTAATACCACACATCCAGGTAATGGTAAATGGCTAGAATTTAGTGTGTCCCACATGCCTGGTACTCAGCATTGCTGGCACAAACCCTGCTACAGCCAGGCGTCCTGACAGTCTACTGGGGAGACAGCTAAGGCAACCCCACAGCGCTATGGCAGGATGAAACTACAGAAAAGCAGCGTCTAACCCGGGCTAGGAGCCAAGGAGGCTTCCTGGAGGAGATGGCACTTGATCTGTGAAGCAGGAGAAGGAAAACATTCCAAAACACAGGTGCAGAGGGGAGGGGAGGCAGGCCTGAGCCTGGGATGGCCAGGCAGAGCTCAAGTAGCTGTGCACAGGGGTGGGGGTGGAGGCAGGGGCACAGGGGCAGCTTGTGGGAGGAAGAGCTCCAGGAGCAGGGCTGGGAGGAGGAGACAGGTGACAGGGAGGGGGACAGGTTTACGGAGGCTGAGAAAGCCTCTGGACTGGGAATGTGTGTGAGGGAGAAGTTGGTGGTCCTGGAGTCTCGGACAAAGGGTGAGTAGAAGCGGAATAAGGCCTTCAGTAATTTACCTGCTCACCCAGGGCTCTGCTTTCTCACAGGTCATCAGGTGTAGTCTAGCTGGCTGCTCACAGGGAAGCAGAAAGCATGGGGCCACCCCCACCTGCACCAGGCCCTGGTTTCTCAGCCCATCCGACAGGGTTCACACTCCTCTTGCGGGCAGCTCTCTGAGTCTTCACGCTGAGGCAGCCCAGGACACTCTTGTAGGGGCATAGCCTGTGTGGCCACTGCCATAGCCTGAGGGTCTTACAGTCAGGCTACAATGGACAGGGCTCTGCTGTCACCCTCCTTTCTGCCAGAGACACTGCAGCTCAGCCAGTCACACGGCGAGGGGGTGACTAAAATGGGACTCCTGCCCAGCTTGTGAGAGCGCGAGCCCCAGGCAGCATTGCGGCAGCTGCGGAGAGCGGGGCCTGGTGACGGCCAAGTCCCAGGGACAAGCCTGGGAAAGGGGATGGGGCAGGCTGTGGGATGGGGGAAGGCGGAGGCGGGTGACAGACACTCAGAGTGGGGCCAGAAAGAGAGCAGCACAAGGTGTGGAGAGGCTTTGAGACAGAACCAGAGGTGCCCCCAGAAAGTCCTGGTAAAAATGTCCCAACAAGGGTGTAAAAACCAGAAGCTACACCTTCCCACACAATGACTCTGTGACAAGGCAGTGAGGGGACTCTTGTTCCCATTTCACAGGTGAAAAAAGGAGGCAAGGAGAGGTGCCCACCTGGCTTGCCCAAAGGCCCATAGGAATTTAGGGCCCAGCGGCCCTGTTCGAACCCGGGTAGGGTACACAAGACGCCATCGGAGACTTTTCCCAATCTACGTGTGTGAGGAAATAGAGATGATGAGAGGGGCAACGGAGGTGGAGGCAGAAACCAAGGCTGCATCCAAAGAGGGAGGGAACAGAGGCAGAGGCACGGACAGAGCCTGTGGGCGGCAGAGATGGTGGAGATGAGGCCCTGACACCCAGCTCCAGTTACGGGCAGGCGGCATCAGCGGGCCCTGGTGTCACGGAGTCCCCGCACCTCCTCCCCTCCCTGAGCGGGCCCATCCACTGGGGCTGCTCCCCGGCACGCTCCGGGTCTCGCAGGTGAGGGAAGAGGGAAGAGGGGGCTGGAGGAGGGACGGTGCGCTGCCTCCTCCCCTCGGCTCGGCTCGCGTATCCGCAGAGGCCTCCTCTGCAGCCTCCGGGTCCGCACCACCCCCCGCCGCCGCCGCCGCGTCCCCTCCTCTCCCCGTGCCCGGATGGTACGTTCCGGTCTGCCTGGCCCGGCTGCAGTGGATGTTGCTAGAACCCACGCGGAGGAAGGAAGAGACACAGGCAGGCTGCGGTGACCCAAGCGTCTGCTCCTGCCTCAGGGACCCCTTCCCCGAGAGACGGCACCATGACCCAGGGAAAGGTACCGGCATCTCCCCCGCCTGCACCATCCTCCATCCTCAGGTTTCCCAGGTCCCTGTCATCCTAAGCAAGCTCTCTGGACCACTAGAAGCATCCTCCCCTGGCTCTTGTGCAGAGGTCCTCTGTGGTCCTTGCTGAAGTCATAGGACCAAAAGGCCCATTTCAAGGATGGGTCAGGGCCTCTTCCTGCCCAACAGGCTCTCCTCTCCTCCCCTGTCTCCCTCTTACCCCTTGCTTTGACATCACAGAGCCCTGCACAGACACCCAGCCCCCCCCTTGAGGAGTCAGCCAGGGTGTCCCTGTGTGCCCGTGTGTCCGTGTGTGTTCACCAGGGTGAGCCCTGAGGCGCAGTCCCTATCCAGCATCCCCTTCTGGTCTAATCCCCACCCAGACATTAGCTCATCTTTCGTGCCCTCTGCAGAAACAGCCCCCACCCAACTCCCTGTCATTATTCCACATCTGGATACATCCCAATACATCCTCTGTGGTTGGGCATTACTATGGCAACCATGCATAAGGATGCTCTAATTTTTGTTTTGGTTTTGGCAGGGCATGGGACTAGATAAAATGGCTTCTCTTTTTTTCCAATTCTAGACCTAAAATGTAGGGGAAGGGCTGGGGCAAGACTGGGCTGGCCTAGCAGGGTTATGTAACACAGCAGCCTGTGGAATTATACAACAACCAGATCGGGGGCAAAGGAGGAGAGTTCTCTGGCCTTCTGTTTGGGGATGCTAAGGACTGAGCTGAGAACACAGATGGGGACCTCCCCTACACACCCCTTCTTTTCTGAGATGTGCCTCAGAGCCAATGGTAGCCTTCCCTGGGCTCTCAGACCCTCCTCTCCCTGTTCTTAAGCTCATCAGGCCTCAAAATGATGTCACTGGGGGATACCAGCCCCTGCCATTGGGCAGCCTCACTTGGGAATGAGGATGTGTGTATGGGGGGCAAGGCCCAGGAGCCCCTCGGTGCTGGAGTGCCAGGGTGGTGGCTGGTGAAGAGGACCAGCTTGGCTGATGTTGGAAGTGATCATCCTTTTCCTAGACAGAAGCCCTGGGTCTGGACTCAGAGGACCTTGGTTCTGGAAGGCTGAAATGGGTTTTCCTGGGCGTGACCCTTCTGGTCTAGGTGATCATGGAGGTTAGAGAGGGAGGGAAGCAGATGAGCCAGGGCTCCATTCCCACGGGCCTAGGCTTGGAGGCCTTTCCCCAAGGAGGCCTGGGGGGTCTACACCATGGTGAAAATGAAAGCTCCCCCCTCTCCTTTTCCTCCCCCTCCACTCCCTGCCCCTCCCACCACCAAGCACCTTGCTGACCCTGCTTCCTGCCCTAGGCTGAATGTATCACCCTTGCCTCCTCTGTCACTCACCCCCAGCTTACTCACAGGCTTTCCAGTGATGCAATAGACCCTTCCAGTTCAATGGTCTTCAGGGCTGAATGAGAGCAGAGGTCTGGTGCTTGCCCGACTCTGGGCTGCTTCATAGAGGCACCCTGCAGCCTTCCTCAGTAGCCCTTCATGTTTAACACTTATTTTTTAAAAGATTTTATTTACTTAAATATGTGATTATTTCCCGTGCACCCCCCACAGGGGACCTGGCCCACAGCTAAGGTACATGCCCCCACTGGGAATCAGGCCAGCACTCAACCCACTGAGCCACACCAACCAGGGCGTTTAACACATTCTTTTCGAAGGCAGACCTAAAGCCTACTTTCTGAGGTTCAATCCTTTTGTTGCTGTTTCAGTTTTCATACCACCCCTCCACCCCAATCCGCCCTTCTCTGGCGACGCCATTCAGGCCCTCAGAGTTCATATCCTCCCTCCAAAGCTAGATGTGTACGTTGTGGGGCAGGAGACCTGTCTGAGTGTAAATGGACTTGAGTTTTCAACCTGCCATGGGTGCATTTCCCTCTGGGCCTCAGCTGCCTCATCTGTAAAGTGAAGGAAGGGGCTGAATTAGATACCTTCTGAGGTCCCTTCCAGCAGTGACGTTCTGTGCGTCTGTTCTGATTCAGGGGAGAGGCTGAGATTCCGGTAGGACAGGGCCAGGACTGGACCCTCAGCCGGGGCTCTGTCCCTCCTCCACCCTGCAGTCCCCATTCCTCTCCCTTTCCTCCCTCCTTGCCAACCCCACCCCAGCCTTCTATTTCCCTGCTCTCTCATCTCCACCTTCCTTGGTTGTCTCCAGACCAGCGGGAGAAGGCCAGTGCCAGGGGATGGTGCTCCTTGCAGCCCAGTGGGCCATGCGTGGCTCTGTGACCTTGGACAGGTCAATCTTCTCTCTGTTCTTCAGGTCCCTCATTTTAAAGCAGAGGTGAAAATACAATTAGCAAGGTAGCAAGCAGGGGGTTTACATGAGAGAACGTTTTGTTCAATTCTTTTGAGGGCTTGCTATGTGCCAGGCCTCTCCTTGGACCCCCGAGAAACAGCGGACCCATACGAACCCAGTCCCAGCCCCAGGAACGGTGACCTCTGATGGGGGCTCTCCTAAGAATGTTCTCCTTTCTCAGTTCTTATCCCAGCTCCAGTGTGTGCCTGGCCAGCCCTGACACCCCTGGAGCTCAGTTCTCCCATCTATAAAATGGGGAGATTTCCCCCCCAACTTTATTGGGGTCTAAGAGACAAGTAGAAATTGTGTATATTTAAGGCATACACATGGTTCATCACACACACACACACACACACACACACACACACTGTGAAATGACCACCTCGATCAGGCTGTTTAACACATCCTTCACCTCACACAGTCTCCTCTTTGCTGTGGCAAGAACATCAGCAGATGTTAAGTGCACCGCACAGGACTGTCAACCACAGTCACCATGCTGGACATTAGACCCCAGAACCTTTCCATCTTGTGTAATTGAAACTTCGTGCCCTCTGACCAACATCTCCCCGTTTCCTGCATGTCCCAGCCTGGCAACCAGTGTTCTCTCTGTGCCCCTATGAGTTCGATGTTTTAGAGTCCACACAGTGAGATCACGCCGTTTTTGTCTTTCTGTGTCTGGCTTGTTTGACTTAGCATGGTGTCCTCCTGGTTCACCCATGTTGTCACATGCAGAAGGGGTTCCTTCTTTTTTAGGACTGAATAATATTTTGTTATATATATCCCCCACAAAAATAGGAAGATTCTTGTCTGTACCTCCACCCTTCCTAGTGCAGGTGACAAAGTACCCATAAAACTTCCAAAATTGAAGGGAAGGCTTGGTGAGGAGGCCTTGGAAGGCACCCTCTCCCTGGTAACCATCTCTCTCTGCCTCCACTCCCCAGCTCTCCGTGGCTAACAAGGCCCCCAGCACCGAGGGGCAGCAACAGGCCAATGGTGAGAAGAAGGAGGCTCCAGCAGTGCCCTCGGCCCCGCCCTCCTATGAAGAGGCCACCTCCGGGGAGGGGCTGAAGGCAGGGGCCTTCCCCGCGGCCCCCCCAGCTGTGCCTCTCCACCCCAGCTGGGCCTACGTGGACCCTAGTAAGTCTCTCAGCCCCTGGAGGCCGGAGCGTCGGGCAGAGTGGTGGGCGCACAAGGAAAAGCGGGGGAGGAGGGAACTGCCCAGAAAGAGACGCGCTGCATGGCCCTTGTGTGAGGCTCTGCGGTCAGACTTGGCATTCAGAGGACTGTTCTGAGGGTAGGCCTCGGAGGACTCCACAAAGAGGGAGATGAATTATGTCTGCCGTCAGAGTGCTCTTGGGTGAGGACAAGGGGATTTTTTCAGTTCGACATGCTAGGGCAGAGGGGGCAGATGCAGGGAGAAAAACCGGGGCTAGTCTAGCGGGAAGGGGCAGAAAGATGCTACGGCAGGCTGCAGCCTTAGCTGGGGCTGGCTCCCGGTGAGTTGGGGTGCAGCACGCGCACTTGTTAGCTGATGTGAAACCTTAGTGGGGACACATCACTGTGGAGACCCCAGGAGTGTCGAGGGCCAGAGGCCTGAGGATCCACTTCACCCATCACTCTCCTGTCTCTCCTCTGTTCCCCAGGCCATTGCTGGGGGCATGGTGTGGGCAGGTGTGTGAGTGCCAGCCTCAGTGCCCCTCATGACCAGGCAGACTCCCCCAGGCTCATGCCAGTACCTTGCAGACCAAGAGTTGTAGCCGGTGGGAGTCTGTGTTAAGCCGAGCAGCTGTAGGAGCTTTGCCTCAGGGCTGAGATCATAGGGCTCCCCACACACTGTAAGGAAGGGCCCCCCTCAAATCTCCCTCAGCCCCTTCAGCCTCCTCAGCAACCCTGCTCCCTGACCTTGTCAACTGCCCACCCCCAGCAGGATTCTAAAAGGGACGCCAGGGACAGTGCCTCAGACAGCCTCTACTCACAATGAGTGTTCACCTCGGTCCACACTACTCCCCACAAAGCCCTGGACCTAAGCAGAGCCACTTCACCATGACCACCTGGAAGGGCACTGAGGCCTGGTCTTTGTGGGAACCCTTCTCACTGCCTCAGATGCCCACCGGACCGCCTTTTCTCTTTTCCTCTCCATGGCCTGGCTCCTCGGGCCTCGGTGGGGGCATGCAGCGAGAACACACAGGAGAGGTGAAGCATAAGAGAGCAAGGGTCCACCTCTCCCCCGCCCCTCATTTCCCATGTCCTGGTTGCTAGGATGAGCTGCCTTTGGGGATGCTTTCCAAGAATGTCAGGGCAGGAAGGCAGGCCATGGCACTCAACATGTGACAAACATTTGCTAAATGTGTGCTGGGCACTGTGTGTGTGACACTGAGCTAGTTTCTGGGGATGCATCGATTTTCCCTCACAGACCTGACTGTGTAGACCAGTGAACAGGCAACTACCATGCAGTGAATCAGAGGCAGTGATAGAAGCCTGGGCAGCTCACCTAAACTGCCTGACAATCAGGGAAGACTTCCTGGAGGAAGAGCTGTCTGCTCTCTGAGTCCTGAAGGATGGCATGAGTTATCCTGGCAAAGAGGCAGGGAAATGAGTTTTCAAGGCTGAAAGAATGGAATGTGCAGAGGCCTGGCAGCAAGCGAACACATGGCTGAAAAAACAGGCTGAAGAAAAGTAAGAGGAAATAATGTGCAGTGGGGCTGGAGGGCTCATGGGAGGCTGTGGAGACTTTGTTAAGGAACTTGGACTTGAGTAAGAAGCAGTGGGGAGCCATCGAAGAGCTTGAAGCAGGGCGGTCATGGTCAGCTTTGAAAGACCAAGACTGAGGCTATTACTTACTGTGGATGGAAAGGACATGGACAACTGATGGAGGCAGTGAAGGAGAGCAGGGTGGACACATGTGAGGCCTCAGGAAGGGCCCAGATGAGGGGTACAAGGGAGAGGGTGGCATGATCCCCATCGGAGTTAGAGAAGCATAGACTTTCACTTTTATCTTGTTCCATCCCCATGAAGAGGGTATCACCGACCCATTTCATAGACGGGACTTGGAGAAGGCTGGTGATTTGCTCAAGGTCCCATGGCTAGTCAGTCTTAGAGGAGGAGCCACGTGTGGGTCTGCTTGACTGTGGAGCCCAAGCTCTTCTGAAAGCCTGAGTTCTGGGACCGGCCTGAGAAACCCCCACCCACAGCTCCCTTCTTGCCCTGCCCTGGCTTTGTTTCCCCTCCAGTCTCCTCAGCCCTGGTCCCAGCGGTAGCACCAGCAGGTTCGCCCATCCAACTGGTCCCCAGTTTCCACCCCCAAGGGCCTCAGAGGAACAGGGTCAGGACCTTGGACCCTGGGATGTGCCAGGAAGTCCTGGGATTATGTCTGTTGCTCTGATTCTTTGCCACAAGGGAGCCTGAATGTCCAGGGAGGCAGTGGGGGACACCAGAGGGAAGGGTCCCATTAGTATGGCAGAGTTTGGTACCCAGGGAGCCCCAGCCAGGGTGGAGGGAAGGGGGAAGAGAATGGCAGTTCATATCCAGAACTCAGGACAGGAAAGATGGGAAGCAACAGGGGAGAGAGATCTGGACATGGAGTGGGAGGTCTGAGAATGGGGCTGGGGAGAGAGGCTTCAGCCCATCCAGAGAGCCGGTTAGCCAGTTTGACAAAAGGCAGCTCTGAGCAGGTGGCCACTGGGGCCAGTGTTTCTGGGTACTGGAGCCCCCACAGCCCTCCCCTACCCCCCCCCCCCCAGGCAGCAGCTCCAGCTATGACAGCGGTTTCCCCACCGGAGACCATGAGCTCTTCACCACGTTCAGTTGGGAGGACCAGAAAGTTCGCCGAGTCTTCATCAGAAAGGTAACTGCCTCTCCCCAACTGTCCAGGACGAGAACCCTTTGAAAAACCCCTGGCCCAGCCCTCTGCCTGCAGAGGCCAGGGTCTCTCCTCTTGTGATGCCAGCTGACAGCACCCATTGGGAAGTGCTTCCTTAGGCTTCACCCCACTGCCCCCCGCTACTCCTAAGCACATTATCTCTTCTCTCCAGACCCTGGGGGACCCCTCTGCCTGTGGGTGTGGGCTCTAGAATGTCTCAGCTCCCCTTTTTCTTTGTTCTGGATCCTTCCCAGTGACCCTGAAGAAGGAGGGCGGAGGGCACAGGATACGGGTCTGGATAGTAGATTGAGTCACAGGGAAGCCGGGACCTCTCTGAGTTTCACTGGGGACTCGAGCCTCCCTGGCTTCAAAAAAGGTTCCCCAGGCTGAGCAGAAGCCCCTCCCACCCCCAGGTCTACACTATCCTTCTGATCCAGCTGCTGGTGACCCTGGGTATCGTGGCTCTCTTTACCTTCTGGTGAGTTGGCCCTGTAGACCAGCACTTTTGGGGGGTGGGGTGGCGGCGGCCAGGCCTGGGGCGGGGAGGACCCAGAGCCAGAATTCCCTTGACATGCTTGTCTGGAGAGACTTGTGTGGGCAGTGGAGGTCCTCAGACTAGGGGGGAGCCTTAGAGAGCACCCACGCAGGAGCCCTCCATCCAAGGTGAGGTGCACCTGGTGCCTCTGGGTCTCCCTCAGATCCTCAGGCTCTGCACCCAGGCACTTCAAGTCCCAGCCTGGGACTGCAGCTGGGGCTTCCTAAGCTACCAGGGATGCATGCCTCCTTTCTTCTTCTAAAGCCCTGTCAGCTGAGGGGCGGGGGAGGTGGGAAGGTGCAGATTTGAACTAGAACTAGAGACCAAGGGTAAATTCTTGTCCTTTCTCCCTCCCTCCTCTGCAGTGACCCTGTTAAGGACTATGTCCAGGCTAACCCAGGCTGGTACTGGGCATCCTAGTGAGTATACTCCAGGCCCCCCACCCCCCATGACCCTCCCCAGAGAATCCTCAGCGCACAGTGGGAAATCTGTTGACAGAACGCTAGCCCATGGCCTCTCCCCCCTCCAACAGGAACTGTTCTCACAAGTGTGAGGCCAGAAGGGCCCTTCTGGGGTGTTTAGGTCTTACGGGGAGGGGAAGAGATGGGTGTAGGTCCCAGTGCCTGCACTAGGAGGGAAGGGTGAGGCTGGGCCGGGGCTAGGGAGACTCAGACCTTGGCCCTGAAGGGAAGGGGGAGGGAACACCTTGGCCCACACTAATGATCATGTTGCTACTCTTTTTTAACATTGTTGTTATTAATGCTTACTAATAGAATTATTAATTATAATTGCTACCACTTATAGAGTGCCTGCCTAATAAGGGCTGGGCATTGTTCTGTGTGCTTGATATATGGTATTGAATTCATTCCTCAAATCTACAGGGTATGATTACCTCAGAAAACTAAGGCCCAGAGAGGTTGAGTAATCTGCCCAAGGTCACACAGCTAATGGTGGAGCTGGGATTCAAACCCAGAATTCAGGCTGAGGCTTGTGCTCTTAATCCTTCTGCCTGGAAGACTCCCTTCCTCTCGAGCCACTCAGCTCCTGGTTGTTCTTTACTCTGTAAGGAATGTGGCAGGTAACTTGAGAGAAGTCTGATGGTGCAGGTGATTCTGACCCTCCTACCTGGGCAATGAAGGGGTCATCCTGCACAGTTCTGCTTTCAGCAAACTCCCTCAGCGCCTGCTGGGCCCAGCTCTGTGCTGAGGCTGCTGGGGAAGGTAGGGGGCGGCACAAGGCAGCCTGTGAGAAAGTGGCACTCAGAGGAAAGGACAAGGGAAGTTATGAGCCTGGTACACCAAGCCCTCAGTCCACACCAGGGGTGCACAAGGGACGGACACTGGAGTGGCTTAAGCAACGGTGTGGCAGTGGGGCCGCTTTGGTGAATTAGGGGCTAGACTGCCAAAGAGTCAGGAGGCTCCATGCAGGGGAGCCCAGGACATCTCAGAGGACAGTGGGGACTGGTGGGGTAGAGGCTCTGAATGCCTGGCCAAGAAGCTTGTACAGTAGGACTGTCCCAGGCCTGCTCCCGGAAAGGGATCAGGTGGCAATGTGGGCTCAGCTCAAAGCCTGCAGGACCACGCTGAATCCAGAACAGAGCCAGAGCGGGCTGTGAGTTTACACAAGCCCGCCACAGCTGTTGGAAAGGACACTCTTCTGGCCTCTGGGGCTCCTCGGAGCAGAGGGGTGAAGGGAAGTCTTGGTGAAGATGGGGGTCCCAGGGGAGGAGACATCCCCCCCAGAGCCTTTCCTAGGACACGGGAGGGAGGGCCTGTCTGCAGACCAGGCAGGAGGCGTGCGTCTTGGGGAACTGGGAGGCACTGTGTGGTAAAGCTAATGAGGCCTGAGGGACCGCCTCAGGCCAGCTCACAGAGTGGGTTGGCATGGCTCCCAGCACGTCAGCACGGCCGGGCAGCCTCAGACGTCCTGAGAACTCGGCAGTGGAGACCTCAGGCCTTTTGCCAGACCTTCTGTGGGAGGGTCTGCGAGACCCCATGCCCTGAGCAGATGGCAGCAGGGGTCAGCCCAGAGTAAGCAGGCTCAGAAGTTGGGGCAGAGTCCACTCCACTGAGGATGGGCATCCGAATCTGGCCTTTGAGTGAAGAGCTTTATCAATGAATGCGCTCAGCCTCGCAAGGCAGAGAACAGTCAGCCGTGCAGTCCCTGGCTCTGGGGCAGGAGGGTGGAGAGAAGTAGGAAGTGGGCATGGACCATGTGCTCTCCTAAGGGGTATCACAAAGCCTACAAGATGCTAAAGAACTCTACCACCCTTTTCTCCAGAAAAGCAGCCCATGGCTCTGCCCTGCCCCCTCCACCTAACACCATTCGCACTGCACCCTGAACCTGCCTCCTGGCCTGAGGCCTAGCAGTCTCGCTCCCTCCAACACACTAAGCCCTTAATAGCAATGAGGGTAAAACAGCTCTTTCTGAAACGTGTGAGGCACTGTTCTATTTTTCATTTGATCCTTATGCCAGGCCTTCCAAGGCAGATAGTATCATTATCCACATTGTACAGGTGGGGAAGTTGAGGCTCAGAGAAAAGTTGTTGCTTCTGAAGCAGCATAACCACATCTTTCTGGTTGCAGTGCTCACTCATGCACTTCCCATCCGTGTTCTGCTACCCCCCACCCCGGCCCCCTGTGGCCCTGGGCTGGCCCCAGAGCAGGACAGGGAGGGGAGGACACCGGTTTTAGATGCTGGCTCCCCCCCAGCCTCACTCCTCTGCCCTGACGCTCTGTAAACAGACGGTGGCTCCAGTCCAGGCCCTGGGGCCCAGGCCGACACACAAGTCAGCCTTTCTCTCACTGCTACCGGGACTTACTGTCTGCCCCCCGGGATGGCAGCCTTCTAGCACCTCCTGCACCCCGCCCCCAGCCTCAGCTTTCTCCAGGCCCTAGTCATCTCCCTCAGTGAGCTCCTGCCTTATTGTCTGATTGCTCCCTCTGAGCCCTGGCAGGAGGAGAAAGTGAGGGCTGTGGGGTGGGGGTGAGGGAACCAGGCAGAGAAGGGAAAGGCAGAGACCAGAGCACGGGGTGTGTGTGGTGGGCGGGGAGGGGTTGCTGCTCACAGCCTCTCCAGGAAGCTGTCAATCTTACTACAGTAATAACAACCCCACCCTTGAGTCCTCACTGGTGCCAGTCCCAGGGCTAAATGCTTGATGTGCGTCCTCTCCCCCCACAGCCCAGTGAGTTGGTACTAATGTGCTTGTTTCCAGAGGAAGAAACTGGGGCTTTGCAACTAAGTAACTTGTTCAAGGTCACACAACAGCAGTGGCAGAGCTGGGAGGTGGGTGTGAGTGTCAGGCTCCAGGGCTGCTCCGGAAGCCCCAAGTCAGTCCTTCTGCCCTTCTTCCTGGCTGCTTGTCCTGGGGTTTGAGGAGCCACAGACCAGAGAGGAAAGGAGACTGGGCCCTTGGCCTCAGGAGGCTTCCATGTGGTTGGGGGGCAGGACCCACACCCAGGACACACAGAGACAAGATACTCGTGCAACTGCCTAAGGACTGGAGCGAGCCCAAAAGGCAACAGGTGCTGGGGTGTTTCTCGACTTGGGCAGGAGATGGCTATTGTTTTCTGTGGAACAGCATGTTCAGCAGCCCAGGCCCTGGCACTGAGAACCCCCGTCACGGTGACAGTAGTCCCACATCATGTGGGAGCCACTGGAGAACGGGAAAGGGTAAAGATGGAGGGCCCCTGTTCACCAAGTCCAACAGGCTTGTCTCCGTCTACACTCCCTGTCCTTCTACACTCCATCCAGAAATACTTAAAGATCACCTAACAGTGCCAGGCCCTGGGTTAGAAGGCAGGAACACAAAATGAGTAGGTCACAGACTGTGTCCCCAGGGACTACACCTGGGGGTCAGATGAGCAAGCCCGTGGGATGGGGAAGTACAGGCTTCAGCCGAGGTATGCCCAAGGTGCACCGAGGAAGCCCCTCCAGCCCAGACCTCAGGCATCCTTGCCAGTGGATCCTTTCTAGCGGGATTAGAGTTGAGGTGCAGAGGGTGATGAGAGAGGAGAGAGGAGAGGTAGAGTGTGGTGAGTGATGGGCTGGAGAGGTAGGTAGGGGTGGATCACACAGGGCATTCCCCGGTCTTTGGGAATTTTAAACAGGGGAGTCTCATGGTTGGATCTGCCGGTAGTTTGGAGGGTAGGAGGCAGGGCTGGAGGCAGGAGGACCAGAGGGAGAAAGGTGGCCCACCGAAAGGGGTGGCAGTGGGAATGGAGAGAAGGGGACAGATTTGAGAGCTGCCTGGGCAAGATGATCAACAGGTTCGGGTCATTAACCAGGCACAGCAGGGAGAGCCAAGGATGACGCTGAAGCCTCTGGTTGGGTAACTTGGAGGGTACCTGTCTTCTGCAGTAGGGATGCAGGAGAAGAGCGGGGAAGAGGGGGAGTTCGGGTCTAACCTGTCGACTTTGGCACGTTTCTGAATATCCATGTCTGCCCAGTGAGCAATTGAATATTCAGGTCTTAAGTTGGGAAGGAAAACCTAGATCAGAAGTGTAGGTGTGTGTCCTGAGCACTGGCCTCATAAAGGAAGTCCTGTGAGTGAGTGAGCCCCCCAGGGAGACCATGAAGGGAGACTCACTCACAGGACCTTGTGCCTGGAAGGAAGGAGGCATATTTAGAGACACCCTGAAGGAGGTCGAGGAGTGGCCAGGGAGGCAGGAGGGGAGCAAGAGTGTATCACTGTGGAACCAGGGAAACGAGAAAGAGCATGGGTTGTGAGAAGTCAGGGAAGGTATAGTCTGGCCAGTGTCCAAGGTCATACATAGCCAGCTCTCACTCAGTGAGGCTGGGCTGGGTCTGTTAGGGTGGAGAGTAACGGGAGATGGGGAAGAAGACAGTGAGTGGAGGTAACTTTTTCTAGAAGCTTAGCTGTGAGTTGGTTAAGGTGGAAGTAGCTAGAACTGAGGAAGATGTTTAAAGATGGAAAACAGTTGAGGTTTGTGTGGAAGGAGAGGCAGCAGAATAAAGGTTTAAGTAATAGAGGCAGCAGGGTGGTTGAGGATGTAGGACCCAGAGCCCAGGCTGGGGGTGGGGGAGAATGCCCTGGGATGGACAGAGGGGCAGAAGGAAGGACACAGAGATGCCCGGTGTGATGGTTTAGGTGGCAAGCAGGGAGCCCAGGGAGGCCCCTCATCTCAGATCTTTCTGGGACACATCAGGACTGACCGCGCAGGGGAGTGAGGGAGACCGGGAGGTTTGGGGCTGGGGAAGGACTATGGGAATTGCTGCCGTGGGGGATGAGTGAGGGAACCAAGGAGGGACAGGGGAAGGACGGCAGGCGCCACATTGAGAACCTTCTTGCTGCTGGAGACCATGCGCTGGTGGCGGTGCCGATCTCAGTAGGTGTGAGCATGCCCTACCCTTGGGTGCTCAGCCCTCGTCTCCTACCTGCCCGACTGGCCTCCACCTCCACTGGTCTCCAGAAAATCCCCAATTCTCAATCCCTGTATCAGGGTTGTGCCTGAGCTCTCCCGCCAGTCTCCCACTAGACATTGCCACCTGTCCCAGAAATCTATGCCACAGCTGCTTCCTGTTTGTGCCCTGCCCTTGCCCCTGCCCCTGCCCCTGCCCCTGCCAGGAGTGTAGACCAACAACGAAGTAACTAACAAGATCATTCCAGGCAGTGCCAGGGCTGGGAAGGGCCTGAAGGAGGCAGTGTTGGGCTGAGACTCTGGAGCCAGTGCCTGGGTTCCCATCCTGCCTTTGCACATGGTAGCTGCACAACCTTGGACAGGTCGCCTGACCCCACTGTGCCTCAGCTATTAAGTGAAAAGCGTGCTTCATAGAGTCGATATGAGGAATACAGTAGTTGATATCCACAGAGCACTTAGCACTCCACCTGGCACACAGGAAACAGTGTATATGAGCTGTTCCTTTGAAACAATAAATGTCCAGGGAGGCCACTTGGGGTTGACGGGGTGGGTAGTCAGCTGGCCCATGGCACCCAAATATTTCTAGGAGCAGGTTCATCCTATTCCTCTTCTTCTCTTTTGGAATTAGACTACCACCCTGCCCACTGTTAAGTTCTAGGATGGCTGTAGCCTTACCCACGTCCCCATCACCCTACCGGGGCCCTGCGGGGGTAGAGAGTGGGGGGAGCAGGGGCCTGGCTGACTCACCATTCATCTGTCCCTCACAGCGCCGTATTCTTTGCGACCTACCTGACCCTGGCCTGCTGTTCTGGACCCAGGTATGACAATGGCTTGAGGAACAACTTGTAGAAACATGAGCCAGATCCTGGACATTCTGGTCCCAGCGCTGCCTACCACCAGTGTGCTGTGCACCCCTAGGAGGGCCCCATCCCTCTCTGGGCTCCATCACGTAGGCCTGCCCCTTTGTCCTTTACTTAATACCTCTGAGGTAGGAGGAGGGTGGACAGACAGAGGGAGCACATGGAAATGTAGCTGAAGAAAGAACCTCGAAGAAGTGGGGGTGGGGGTGGGCAGAGACCCCCTCCCCGCAGGGTGTCCCACCTTACAGCTGCTGGCACCCCCACCCTCCTCTGAACTCAGTGGCTTGCCTTTCAGGAGGCATTTTCCCTGGAACCTGATTCTCCTGACCATCTTTGTGAGTGATCTGGGGGCTGGGGAGGGAGGCTGAGTGGGGGTAGAGGGAGGAGGGGAGGAAGGTGGGTCTCAAGGGCCAGGAAGTCTGGGTTGGGGACATCTAATGTGAAGTCACTGGGGGAGAGGGCAACTTCCTCCACAAAGACATTCCGCCTCTCTCCAAGTGGGCTTCGGCTCCCTGCCATTCCATGCACCCGCTGTCTCTTCACGGTGATTTTGTTTTTAAGAGGTTTGCATGGGGATCCTAGCTCTGTGGAGAATGACGAGTGGGAGGGCTTGGGAAGGGGAGCAGAGCAGGGCTGCCAATGGAAGACAGGCACAGCTGCACAAGGCCGGCCAGGACGCGGCTTCACCAGGCCGGGCTCCTGGAAGTAAATGTGTGAGAGGGAAGTAGGCTCAGACTTGAGGGGTCTGTGCAGGGGTGGAGACCCAGGCTGGACCTTCAAGGTGTCTGGGCCCGAAAGTCTGAGTCCTGGAGCATTTCTGCTTTCCCTTTCAGACCCTGTCCATGGCCTACCTCACTGGGATGTTGTCCAGGTAAAGGGGACAGGTAGTGGGGGAAGGGCCATAGGCTGGGCTTAGAGCCAGGGACTCGCCACATGCTGGGGGGAACTGTCCCCAAACTCCATCTCCTGGGAGCATCTGAATGTGGGAATGGATTCGGGCAGGCAGGAAGTGTCAGCCTGGAGCCCTCTCCCCACACACTCTGCTGGACCACACCTCTAGGGCCTGGCTAGGTCGGGTTTGGGGGAGATGGAGGAAACCAAGGTGACTCCTGTTGGGCTGTAGCTTAGAAGACCCCCGGCTTGTGATTACAGAAGTTCCCACCTCCCGGCAGCAGCACAAACCCCTCCCCACCCCACTCCCACCTCTCCAAGATCCAACAGGATTTCAAGTCTAAGGTGTGGGAGAGGACAGGGCCCAGGAGAAAGGCCAGAGAAGCAGGGACAGGAGGACCCTGGGAAAGGGGAGGAGAAGGTGGGGGCAAGAGGGCAGGGGTCGGGTCTGGAAGCCCTGCCGGAAACTGAGCCAGCGTGTCCTGCAGTTACTACAACACCACGTCTGTGCTGCTGTGCCTGGGCATCACGGCCCTCGTCTGCCTCTCTGTCACTGTCTTCAGCTTCCAGACCAAGGTCAGCTTTGGGGCCCGTGGGCAGGGAGATAGCGTGGGGGGCTCCAAGCTTAGAACCCCAGCTGGTGAGAGAGAAAGGGGTGAGCTGGCCGTGGGGGGCGGTCCACCTGGGGGAGGTGAGGGGAAGCAGCGCTGGGTCCTGGGGGGCGGCACTAGCCACACCCCCCGGAAGGGCCTGACGCCTGCCCTACCCTTGCAGTTTGACTTCACCTCCTGCCAGGGCGTGCTCTTCGTGCTGCTCATGACTCTCTTCTTCAGTGGACTCATCCTGGCCATCCTCCTGCCCTTTCAATATGTGAGTCTAGGGGGCTCCCAGCAGGCCCCATGGGAGGGAGGGGGGCCTGCTGACCAGAGGGTGCTGTTTCCTCCCACACCCTCCACGGAAGGCCCAGAGCCAAAGGCTCACAGCCTGCCATCCTGTCCGGCCCCTCCTGGCACCTGCCCTGGGCTTGTTGGCAGTGCAAGCAAACCAACAAGGAGGCCTTTCTCAGCAGGCCTGGGCACCTGCCTGCTCCACGAGCCACATCCGGCTTCACCTTTCCCATCCTCCCTCTAGGGGGGAGGCGAGGCTGGAGGGGAATGTGCCACGGAGCATTTAAAGGGCTGCAGGGGAGGGAGCTCTGGAGCTGCAAGGCGCCACTAGACCCAGAGGGGCCCTGAGGAAGGGCCTCCTGGGGCCCTTGGGGGATCAGCCAAGCCCAGAGGGGCAGACTCTGGGCAGCCAGGCAGGTAGGGGCAGGGCAGTGGGCTGAGCCTACCCACCACCACCCCACTGGAGCATCCATGGGGCCCGCCAAATCTCAGCTCTTTCATAAGTGCCCAGCCTGTCCTGGGAAACCCAACTAGGACTTCCCTGGGCTCAGTGGCCCATTTTAGGTACTAAGGCCACTGCAGGTGGAAAAGGAGGCAAATGGAGGGCATCACAAGAGGAGTTTGAGGTTCTAATCCTGGGAATCCAAGAGATGAAGCTAAAAATTGTTGGACCCCTGCTGGAGCGCTCAGTGCTTATACCTGCCCTGCTGCTCCTGGTACTTGGTCCCTGACCCCTCTTCTACAAGGTTGTGACCAGTATTCCTCACCCCCCATTTCCCCACCCCATCCTGCGGAGCCCCAGGCCCCAGGGCCTCGCTCCCACTCCAGGACAGCTGGACTGATTCTGGCATTTCCTTGGCTCTTCCCAGGATCCGGTTGATGAAGGGAGGGGCCGGAGCTGGCCTGGGGCCCTCTGTGTATCTAGGATGAGGGTGGTACAGGGACGGGCCCCAGAGCTTCAAAGAACCCTTTATTGACTGAGGTCAGTCTGCTGGGATGCCTGTGTTTCCAGGAATCTTGTGAGGACAGACCCTACAGAGGCCACAGCTGGTGTGGTACCTGTTATAGGGCTTCCACACACAGCTGGGCGCCCCCACTCCCTGGGGGGAGCTGAGATTGGGAAGGAGCTCCAGCCTCTGCAGGCAACCTCATCAGGCACAGCTGGCAGGAATTCCAGAATTCCAGATGGCCTCCGCCCCCACCCGCCCTGAGTTCAAGTCATCATCCCCTTCCACCTGAGTCCTTTACTGGCACAGGCAGAGCTTGGGAACTGCCCACAGAGGGACAGACAGACCCTGTACAGGACAGGAAGGCAGGAGCGACCTCCGACCAGCCCCAGGCTGGGAGAATGACAGGGCCCCAATGGGAAGGGTCACCCTGGTGCCACCTGAGCCTGGGGCTGTGTGTGGAGGGAACAAGTGCTGGTCAGGTTGGGTGCTCCCCTTCGAGGTCCCCGTGATCACTCTTACCCTGGGGCTCCCCGACCTGCCCTGAACACACAGAGAAGCAAGGCTCCCTGCTAGGGTCCTGGAGTTTTCTTAGGGACTACTGGGGAGAGTTGGGGCCATGAGAAAGGGTCGCACTGGTAAGGTCTGTCCCACATCCCCCATTCTCCAGACTGAGCTTTCCTCCCTCCCCCTCTGTCCCACGGCCCCTCTGCTGTCCCTAAGCCCATTGTCATCTGCCCCATAGGTGCCCTGGCTCCATGCAGTGTATGCCGTGCTGGGAGCAGGCGTGTTTACACTGGTAAGTGTGGCTCCCGGGGGGCGGCCCTCTCAGTCTCTGATCATCTCCCCAAGCCCTCCACTGCCTGTGCCTTCCTCACAGGCAGGCTTCCCCGAGCTCTTGTGACGCAGCCAGGGCAGGGCAGGACTCAATGCTGAGGTCAAGGAAGTCTCTCTGGTCTCCAAGACAGGCCAGCTGGAAAGTGAAGGTGTCCTGGCCACGTGGACAGAGTTAGCTGTTGCTCTCCCAGGGGTAATCTGGGAGGCTTTCCTGGAGCCAAGGAGATTCCTAATAGGCTGCAAGAGAGAGGCACTTAGATTGAGCTTGTTCTTGTTCTCACCAAACTGAGAGTGTGGATGATGCTGATCACCATTCTGATAATAATAACAGCTAATATTTATTGCTTACTTGCTCCCTCCTCCTCCGAAAGCTCTCCAATTGCACTTCATCCTCACCATAACTTTGTAAAATAGGTTGTATTGTTATCAAATTAAGATGAGGGACCTGGCCCTAGCTGATGTGGCTCAGTTGGTTGGAGCATTGTCCTGTAAACCAAATGATGGTGTATTCATTTCCCAGTCAGGGCACATGCCCAGGTTGTGGGTTCAATCCCCAGTTGGGTGAGGATTAAAAAAAAAAAATGAGGAACCTGAAGCTCAGAGATGTTAAATAACTTGTCCAAGATCATCCAGCATTCAAGGAAGTGGTAGGGCCAGACTGGGAACTAGATGGTCTGGGTCCAGAGCCCCACTGCTCAGGTGGGGAGGGGAGTAGGTGGCTGGGAGCAGATGCCCAGGGGACAGAAGGTGACTGGGGCAGACATTTGCCTGGAGCAACCCAACACAGACCCTTTGTTCAGATGGGCTCCAAGCATGGATGTGATGATGCTCCAAGATCCACCCAGGGGGACAATGGTGACACCTCGGGGATGGGGGGTGGAATGCAAGGTAAACATCCACTGCAGCAGGAGCAGTCACCAGACTGAGACTGTCCTCTTCCTCACTGGGGTGTTTAGCTCAACTCACTCAAGCTAGAGTTCTGGGCTTAGTCACAGGTTCCAGAGGCTTGTGGGCGATAGACTGGGGAAACAGAGATGGGGGAAAGAGGGGGTCAGATCTATGAGCAGAGGTTTTGAATTGAGATCAAGGCAGGAATGGGGGTGTCAGTTCATTCATTCATTCCCACAGGTCTTTATTGAGCACCTGCTATGTGTGCTGTGCTGTGTTGTGTGCCCAGGATGCCGCATAGTGGCACTCAGTAAATATGTGTGTAATGAGTAAATTACCTCCAGGCTCAGAACCTGAGGAAGGGACTAAAAAGGGATCTAGTGAAATGCCAAGCCCCTCCTTTCACAGATGAGAAAAACTCTAAAGAAGTTAAACGACTCATCCCAGGTTTCCTGCCAAGGAGATGGCACATCAACTAAGTGTGGCCTCCATCAAGACTAGGGTGACCGACTCACCCTCATTTACCCGGGACTGTCCCAGTTTCAGCACTGAAACTCCCGCTTGGGGGACCACATAAACCCTGGGCAAACCAGATGGCCGGTCACCCTATGGCACTAACTGCTCTTAGCTCCTGGGCCAGCCCTCTGCGGGCGGCGCATGCTGAAGAGAAGTCTAGACCAGGAGGACGGGGTGGGGAATCTGCAAGGAGGAAAGAAAGGGATGGTCACACTGGGAGGTGTGCGCCTGCTGGGGCCTCAGAGGGCAGCCGGGGTTTGCCAGGGACAGATGGAAAAAGAGGGGTTGGTGCAGGGCGAGCGGGCAGAGGGCAAGCAGGATGCTCGGCGGGTGGGGGTGTGCACTCGGCTTCCTGCGGATCAGGTCTCAACAAGCGGGGAGGCTGTTCACACAAGTGGGGCTGGATGGGCAGTAATCCGTTAAATATGCTTAGTGATCCCTTGTGTTATCAGAATAATAAAAATAATCCCAACCATCTGTTCCACCCGTTACCTTTTAACAAAGTACCTTCACACCTATTACCCCACTGGATTTTCACCCCAACCCAGGGAGAGAGACAGCGCCCACGTTGTAAGGCCTGTTTCCACACCCGAAGCCCTGGGTGCTACAGGGTGAGCACAGAGTCCCACTGCCACTCAGGGGCACACTTAGGACAGAACCCAGGTGTCTTGTGCCCAGTCTGGTGCCATTTCCAGTGTCCCATGGTTCCTCTCAAAGAGGACAGCTCTTATTGCCTTACTTAGAGTTGGGGGAGACCGAGAAGCCTCTCCAGTAACTGCCCCCTCCACCTCGCGTCACTAGTGTTGTCCTCTCTACGGGGTTCCCGTCACTGGTGTTGTCCTCTCTACGGGGTTGTTCCTGTCATTGGTGTTGTCCTCTCTCTGGGGTTGTTCCCGTCACTGGTGTTGTCCTCTCTACGGGGTTGTTCCCGTCAGCATAAAACAGGCTTGTGCGTGTGAGCACGCTCTCCCTCCCTCCCTCTCTCTCTCACACACACTGCCCCCTACTCCTCACCTTGCTTCATTTCTCTTCATAGCACTTCTCACCCTCTGACATTCTAGACATTTTTCTGATTTGTTTGTTTCTTGTTTGTCTCCTTCCAGCGGAATTTTACTTCCTCAGAGGCAGGGACTTTTGTCTGGCTTGTTTACTGCTTCCTCCCCAGAACAGTGCCCCGCACCCGTAGGCACCCTCTAATGTTGTGGACTGAAGGGGTGGCCGCTGTCAGAGTGGGGCAGAGAAAGCGGCTGCCAGGTTGACTTGAGTGCTGCCATCAGCCTCCTGTGAGTCACAGGGGACGGAGCCACTGAGCCACCTCGCCCAATTACTCGTTAATGTCTCATTAGGGTATCAACACACCCAAAGGCCCTGGTTGGGCCCATTTTTCAGGTTATGTAAACAATGATCAGGAACAGGTGATAGGACACCCCCTGCCCTCAGTTCACTTGGGTCAAAGGAGGGAGGACAGGCAGCAGGTCTCACGGGGCAGGGGGAGTTGAGGGGGAGTCAGTAGACTCATTCCCCTCCCTCCTCTCAATTTCAGGTGGACAGGGGCCCTCAGAGGCCCAGTCCCACAAGACCTAAGGTCCCTTGGTCTCTCCATGAACCCCCAGCTCAGGTCCTTGACCTCGATCTGACCCTCTGTCTAAGCTTCAGTTCTGTCCCATGGACTCCGTGGTTGCTTAGTTCCAATCCATCCCCAGGATCAGCTCCCAGCAAGCACCGCTGCTCTCTCCAGCTGCCCATCGTGGCCCCCCTGCCCTAGTGTGGGGGAGTCTCAGCACCAGGAGGGGCCCTCCCTGCCCACAGCTAGAAAAATTACAGTGCACAGCACATTTCTGCCTGGCTGCCATCTCAGGGGAAGTGTGAGCGAGGGGTGAAGAGAAGTGTCAGAGGAGGTCCAGACCCCCGCTGAGAACCAACCCCCCCACCCCCCACCACCACCACCAGCCTGAGCCTTGGAAGAGCTTTGAGAATCAAATGATTTTCTCTCCTAGAGATTGAAGCCCCTCCCCTGAAAGACCCTGCCACTTCTGAGGGCAGATCCACCCAGCTGGACTAGACCGAGACTGGGGGGTGGGAAGCCCAGGCTTTTTAGGGTCCTGGCCCAGCCTTCAGGACAGGCCCCTCCTAGGGGGAAAGTACCTCAAAGGTGCCCTCCTCCCAGACCTCACCTCAGTCTCACTTCCTGAAGTGCTAATTCTCAGGACCAAGCCCTTACAACACCCAGACCCAGAACCCCCCTCTACCCAGCCCTGGGGGTGGGGGACGGGGAGAGGGTGACTCAGAGGCCCTGTGGGAAGCAGGGCTGAGAAGCATCTCCCCTGGCAGGGGCAGCACAGGGAGGGAGGAGTCCCTGTTCTCATATGGGGTGGGGGTTGTCTGGAGGGCCAGGGCAGCCCGCAGAGCAGGAGGAAGCTCTCTGGGTGGCCACGCACATCCCACACAGACCACGTTCAAGGTCTAGCTCATCTTACTACTGTGACCTTGGGCAAGTTACTCGGCCTCTCCGTGCCTCAGTCGCCTCACCTTTGACATGGGGCGGATATTAACTCTCCCCTAATGATGTGGTCATGATTACATTAGATAATATACAAAAAGAAAAAAGGAGACAGCCTAGCCCCTGAACTTGGCGGTTTCTCAACTGCTGTGGCAGCTGGTGCCCTCGCTGTGCACATTAATTTAGTAACCCAGCACCAGACTTCGGAGCCCGGGTACCTGGGCTCGGACCCATTCTCTGCCACATTTTAGCCATGTGGACTGATGCAATCATGTGGCCTCTCTGTGCTTCCATGTTTTTATCTGTAAAATGAAGATAGTAATAGTACCCACCTCATAGGTTGTTGTAAATTTAAAATGAATTAATATACGCAAAGCACTTAGAAAGTGCCCGGCGCATCGTCAGTGATCATCAGTAAGTGTTATCTGTTAGTAGTTGTCAGTTGTCTAAGGTGAGAGGCAAGATTTGAACCCAGGTCTGTGTGACTCCCTGGTCTGCGTTCTTGAGCACCGGGCATACTCATGTCTTTCCGCACAGGACCCCCCATAGGCTCTCCCACATACTTCCTACACTGTTGCCCTTTTGTCTTGGGCCAGGCTCTCTGAGTGCCCATCATGCCCTGCTCCCTCAGTGGCCTGTCCGGAGATGCACACCAGGACCCAGGGCTACATGTGGTTGCTTGTGTCATTTCAACTTTTGACACCCAGGTCAGTGAAGACAGGAGAAATGTGTTCCATCAGCCCCAGGCAACTGATGGGCTCCAGGTCCCCACTTTGAACCTCTCCTCCCTCACCCCGCCCAGCCTGCGCCCGGCTGTTTCTTTCCAAAGGGTCCCCAAGGCCCAGGCTCACTCTATCACTCAGAAAGTGGTGGCAAGATCAGGTGGGCTGAGCTCCCTGCACCCCCGGGAAGCCTGCAGTGCTCTTGGCCCTGAGCTCTGTCTGCACAGTTCTTCCCACCTCTCCTATCCTTGCCACACTCATGCACACGTGTGTGCGTGCACCATGCCCTGAAGCAGTGTCACATGGTGGGAGAGAGTGGGCTTGGGGTCAGAAGACTCAGGCTGTCTTCTGGGCTTTGGGAAGTGGGCAGATCCCCGAGACTGTCTGTGCCTCGGGCTCCTCGGCTACCCGACACATGTGACAGTGCCCCCATCACAGAGACTTACAGTGAGAACTCACGGACCCTTCTTTTCTGTGTAACTTGAACCTTTGTTTGTCCTACCCAAGGGCATGCTTACTGATCTTAGAGAGAGGGGAAGGGAGGGAGGGAGGGAGAGAGGGAGAGAAGCATCGATGTGAGGAAGAAATACTGATCGGTTCCTTCATATGTGCACCCTGCCCGGGGACCGAACCCAGGCATGTGCCCTGACCTGCAATCAAACCCGAGACACTTTGGTTCACGGGAGGATGCTCCAACAGAGTCACACTGGCCAGGGCTAACTTTTTTTTTTTAATCTTCTAATTACATGTGAATACATGTATTCATATATTTCTTTTTTTTTTTGAATCGTAAATAATGTAGGTAAAGCAAATGTTGTTTTAACCGTGTCCCTCACTGCCTTCCCCGGTGGTAACCGCTGTGGTCAACAGCTCCCCAGACCTTCCTCTGTGCGTTTTATAGATATTTGTCATGTCAGCTCCTACGAGATTTGTCTGTTGGCATAAAAGGGGACCATCTGATAGGGATTTTTTTGCAACTTGCTTTTTTCTTAGAGTAGCATGTCAGAAACATTTCCACCTCAGAACTGCCACCCACAGTTTGCTTCACCTGTCCCTCGCTGGTGGAGCTGGGGGTGGTTTTCAGCATTCCGCCGTTAGCCCACTGCCGTAGTGGCCAGCCTTGGGTGTGCCGCTCCGCGCGCTCCTGCTGGCATTCCTGTAGGATGGGGCAGTCCGCGTATTATTTATTTTATGTCGATTCAACACATTGCAAGCCCGGGTTTTTGTATTCACTGCCTGTTGGTGGCTCTGAGCTGGCCTTTCCCTGGCATGGCTCCCGCCCAGCCTCATCTCTGGGAGAACAGCAGGCCTAAGCCTAAGTCCCGGACACAGCAGGGTCAGCCTGAGCATGTAGCCGGGGGCCCTGGCCAGGTCCAGCACTAGCCCGTAGGGTGAACCAGGAAAGTTTGCTTTGGCTCCCTGCCTCCATGCATGCCCCTCCCTCCCTGCAAACCTGCTCCCCCCATCTCCGTCAGAATGAGATAGGTAATCTGGTTCCAGCACTAGATAAAGGACTATCAGCAAGTGAGCCACCTGCTCTGAGACCCCTCTCCTTAGATGTAAAACAGTGACAGTAACATCTGCCTCCCAAGGACACACCAGGCGCATGAGATGACATAGAGAAGCAATGTGTACAAGGACTTTGTACACATCAGGTAACAGCATCCTAGTCCCGCTCCTGCCTCTGTCCCCGCCCCATGAGCCACTCCCGCAGGGTCCCCTCTGCAGCTGGCTGCCCACTCAGGGACCTGCAACCCTTTTAGGTGTCGGTGGTTAACCCAGTGTTTAGCTGCCAGCCGATATCTCAGCCGCCACCTGAGATGTTAACCGTGACAAAGGAGTCTGCTCTCAGCCAAGCCACTGGTTAGCAATGCTCGCCATCACCTGGGGGATTATTAGTGGGTGACTTTCCCTGTAATGAATGGTGGCTCATAATGTCATCTCTGATGATGTCTTTTGCTCTCACTAGGCTGCAAGTTCTCTGAAGGCAAATTCCCTAGAACATAGTAGATGCTCAATAAATATTGCTGGGACTAAATGAACGAAAAGCCTTCCATTGACTCACAGGCATGAGGCTGCAGTGATTAGTGGTGCCAGGCAGTGGGACTGAATTTGGGGCAGGCCATCCCAGAGAGCACCCTGTAGATAAGCATCCCTGGCCATCGGCCAAGGGCAGGAGCAATCATTTCATTTCTCTTCCCTCCAAAAGAAGAGCCAGCTGGCTGCTCTAAGAGGTCTCCTGGGTGAGTGCTCCTTGGAGGAGCCACCCCCAAACCTGGTCAGGTCCCAGCCTCCTAAGTTGAGAGATTTATTTTCATTAGCTCCCCCGGGGGTGGCCAGGCTCTGGGCAATCAACCAAGCAAGCTACTGATTGATAAGCCAGATCAGCAATTTATTAACTTCTGCTGGCAGCTGTGACTGCTCAGCTGCCTGTAGCATTGGAGTTGGCCCCTTTTCTTGCTTGTTCTCTTTGCAGAGGAAAATTTATTTGGGAATCCAAGTCCAGTTCAGAAGGAGCATAGAGCAGGTCGAGACGACACTAGGAATAACAGTAATGCCACACACACTGTTGTATTTTTCCCTCAAATCCAGACCGTGGTGTGGTCATCACTACTGTCCCACTCTGTAGACGAGGAAGGACCCTGCGGTCAAGTGGGTGATGGCGGCTGCTGAGGGACGGGCCCAGCACTCAAAGCCAGGAGCTCCAGCTCCCGCCCTTTCTCAGTGCCTCTGAGTTCAGAGAGGCTGCTGTCGCCTGAACAGGGCCCCCTCAGCGCTGGCTGTGGTGCCCCATCCATCTCCCTTCTATTGAGACCACACAGCTGCCCCGGTAACATTTCTGCCTCCTGGATGAGCCGCGGGAGACACTGGAGGCTCAGCAGCAGCGCACGCACGCTTGTTCTCCAGAGGGCGCCTCTCCTTCTGCAGATAAGAACAATGAAGCCGCATTCGTAGCTGCCACCCAATACGTGTTTACCGTGTGTCAGGCCCTATGCCAGGCGCTCTGCATGCATTATCTCCCGGCCACAACAACCTCAGGAGGAAAGGATGCATCTCCCTTCTACTGATGCAGACCCACAAGCTCAGAGACTAAATGTTTTGCCCAGGGTCCCATCGCTAGTGAGTAAGCGGAGCTAAAACGGGAATCCAGTCAATCTGACTTTCAAGCCCACGTTCATAATCAACCTCCAGCTCCCCACCTTGGAGGGTCACGTGTCTCGATGTCCTACTTGCTGGAGTTGCTTCTTGTTGGAGCCCCGGCCCCCTGTGCACAGGGGGCTTTGGCACCGAGGTAGGGATCCTCGCAGGCTCCATGGAACTGCACCCAAGCAGCCTGGGTCCTAGAGTCAGGGAGTCAGGCTCTGGGCTGAAGGAAAGGGATCTGGACCCCAGCTTTCATGGTGAAGTGCAAGCTTCCCGGGCAGGCTCCAGACCCCTCCCTCCGCCCCCCTTCCCCCTGCTCCTGTCACATTGAAGTCCTCACTCACCACATCATGCCTTCTCAGTCTCACAAACTCCTACTCATCCGTCAAAGCCCAGGCTAAGTGTCTCCTCTGCTGGGACACCCTTCTCCTACCCAATCAGCCCTAATTATGACAGTTACTGGGTTTCACTGTAGTCATCTCACTCAGCAGTGAGCCCACAAGGGCAGGCGTTTGCATTCCCCATTGTTTCTGCAGCTCTCAGCCGGTCGCTGGCACCAGCCCTTGCCCGTGCATATTTATCGGACAAGGAATGTTTCAGAGGGCCCAAGGAATACAGGTCCATGCACAAGTGACGGAAGAGCCAGGCACAGCCCAGTTAACAAGAATGTGGATCGATTTAAAGAATTCCAAGCCCATGTGGATCAGTGGTTCATAACCTTTGAGACACTGGTGGAACTTTCTGGCTTCTTTTCCCCAGAAAAGTACACTATGCGTGTCAGATTTCATATGCTACTTCTTGAGGGGCTCTGGTCCACATGCTGGGACCCCAAAGAAAAGCCCTGTGGAGGAGTCACCGTAGACAGTGGGAAGGCCTGGTAGGGAGCAGCAGGGGGGCTGAGAGGAGCCGTCTCTAAGGGAATACCTGTTCATAGTCCAGGAAGCCCAGAAGGTGCGCTGGGGAGAGCCTTCTTCCTGGCAGGAGGCACAAACCCCGGGTGCTGTCTATAAGCAGCAGAGCTGAATGGTTAAACATGGTGGGGGCGGAGGGCGGGGGGCTCTGGAGCAGGCCCTGGTTCAAATCTTGGCTTTGCCATTTCCCTGTTGTGTAACATTAGGTACATACTTAACATCTCTGGGCGGTGGGTTTCTTTGGCAATAATAGATTCCCTACTCAGTAAGGATGTTATTAGGACTTAGCAGGCTAATGTCTGTAAAGCACCTAATAAGGGTCCATTCCCTGCTTGCTATTACCTGAAGCATTTGTTTATCTTCTAACTAAGAGCAAGCCCTGAGGGAATGACAAGAAGACTAGGACCCCTTAAGGTCCCCTCCAGGAAGCCTTCCCTAACTCCCTGCCACACTCACACAGGGTCAGGTTCCTTGTGACCAGAACTCTGTGCTTTGGTTACATTCAACTAACAGTTACTTCCCAATAGACTTGAAGCTCCGTGAGGTAAGGGATCCTATCTGTTTTGTTCCTTGCCGTATCCCTGTGTCTTGCACATAGTAGGTGCTCAGTTAATAGGTGTCAAATTAGGGACCGAAAGTACTGGGAAAGTTCCAGATTCCAGACTGTCACAAAAGGGTCACTGAGCAGTCAGGCAGGCAGCAGGTGATGGTCCCCAAGTTGGGGGTGGGCCTGGGTGGGGACACTGGGCCCCCTGACCAGTGTCACAGAGACTGAACTGATTTCTCCTGTCTCCTCCCCTTCCCTCAGTTCCTGGCATTTGACACTCAGTTGCTGATGGGAAACCGACGCCACTCACTGAGCCCCGAGGAGTATATTTTTGGAGCCCTCAGCATTTACCTAGACATCATCTACATCTTCACCTTCTTCCTGCAGCTTTTCGGCACCAACCGGGAATGAGGAGCCCTCCCCATGGCCCTTTCCTTCAGAGAATGCTCCCTTGCTGGTCCTCTGACCCTGCCTTGCTCCCATAGCCCAGATACAAACTCGCCGCCTGCCCAGCCTGTGGCCAGCCTGCTCACTCCCTGGGTCTGTCCCTCATCCTCACTCCGTCCCTCATCCTCACCCCACGTAGCTGGTGTCTGTGCCATCAGGGGCCCTGTGGAACTGAGGTCACACTGCGCCCTGCACCACCCCTTCCCCCCAGTTTCACCTCCCAAACTGGGACAGTCAAGGCTGGAGGTTCCTTTGGGTTTGAGGACCCAAGGGACAAGTGGGAGGAGACGGGCAAGATTTTAGATATGGGAAGGGGACCCCAGGAAGCCTGGCTGAGGCCTGCACCCCATCAAGAGTCCTCCTAAGGCTGCCGCAGCTGTGTGACCCTGGGGCACACTGTCCTGTGTCCAGTCCACCCTCCTCTCTTTCCTTCCAGGTCAGGCTTTGTAAGGGAGGGGGTTGGGGAATGGCAGGGAGATGAGGGGAGGGTGCTCTGTAGGGTGGCTGTCCCAGGCTGGCCTCTGCTCTCAGCTCTGGGACTCATGGCTTGCTCTAGAGACTGGAACCCTGGGGCCAAGAGCACCCAGAGAGACGTAGGAAGGCGGTGACATCTATCTTCCTGGGTCATGACAGAGCTTTGTTGAGGCAGGATGCCCTGCTCCTAAGGGGAGGGGTGGGAGGCATGTCCTGGGGCTCCAAGGGAGTGAGCACAGGGCAGCCAGCTGGGAAGTCTGGGCTCTGCAGTGCCGCCAGTTCACCAGGCCCGCATCCCCCTGTTCAGCCTGGGGTTGGCAGAACTGAGCCTATTCCTGTCACCCTCTTCTCTGGCCCCACAGGATACTCCTACAGGCCCGAGGCTGAGTGCTGGGGACCTAGAGGGCTGGATGTTCTGAGGGAGGGCGGTTATTCTAACTGAGCCAGCCCCAACTGGAGAGAACCCTCCCCTGCCCCGGCCCTTCCCCAAGACTTTTCTGCACGTCTCCCCCATCTAATGCCATTTGCTGGCTGATCCCTAGCCAGGCCTCCTGAGGCCTCATTTGGCTGTGCCCCTGTCCCTTTCCCTAGCTTCTCTGGCCACTCAGCACAGAGTCCCTAAGCCCCCTCCATTCCTTATCTCCTCATCTCTAATTTGGAAGCTATCCAGCCAGAGCCAGTCCCTTCAGCTGGCCTCATGTGATGAGGCCAGGTCTCCTTATCAGCCTCCAGGCGGCTGAGATCTCAGGCAGGGGGCCCTGCCTGGGGCAAGCGTGCAGCCAGCGCAGCCAGCACATGCTAGCAGCCAACTCCCCGCCAGTGGAAAGTTACTGGGTGGGATCAGGGAGGTTCAGAGTAGATTCCTCTCTTACTCTTATGTTGGGGGACCTGCTGACACTGGGGGATGGTGACTAGGTATGCTGTCTGTGTTCCCAACTCCTCCCTCCTCAACCTTCCTGTTTTCAACTTTCAAGAACTATCTATCACACAGGCTCTGGCCTGATAGCTCGGTTGGTTAGAGTGTCGTCCTGATACGCCAAGGTCGCAGGTTTGATCCCCGGTCAGGGCACATGTGAGAATCAACCAATGAAGCGTCAATAAGTGGAACAACAAATCGAGGTTTCTCTCTGACTCTTTCTCTGTCTCTTCCTTTTTCTCTCTCTCAAATAAATAAAATTTAAAAAGAAAAGAAATACTGCTGAAGGATTTAAAGTTTTCATCTTGGGTATTTGGAGAAGTGATAGTGGTAAAGTGTATGTAAAGAGAAGTGTGTGAGGTAAAGGCAGTTGTGAGCACGGGTGCAATGCCTACTGTGTGTTGTCCTAAATTAGTCCCTTTCAACAATCCTACCACGGCGGTGCTCGCACATCTCCTGGCAGAGGTGGTCAAGGGGCTTGGTAATGAGCCCGAGGTAGCACAGCTAACAGACTGGGTGGGGCTGCAATGAGGTGGTCAGGCCCTGGCCTCACCAGGGATTTCTCCTAGGTGCCAGCCCTGGCCCTTCCTCCTCCCCTCCCACTACCAGCTTTGCACTCCATGGTTTCCACCTCTGGATACCAGCTGGGAAGCTGGGTTCTGGTGTCTGGTGCCCAGGCTCACTGCACCGTGGTATTAGGCGAGTGTATCTTGCTGTGTGATTCACTTTTGCTATCAACAAGAAGGGAGACCCTGGCCAGGGTGACACAGGAGAGGCATCAGATCACTTAATTCCACTAACTCCCTCCTCCAGTTGCCCCCTCGGCTCCTCTACGATTTAATCTTTTGGCCCAGTTCCCCTTTGCCCTACCACTCTCAGCCTAGGCCTTGGTCTGGCTTCTCAGAATCTCTCCCTCAAGCCCTCCTCTTCCTAAGACAGTTTATGCAGAAACCAGGACTTGAGAAGCTTATCTGAGGCGGAGCTCCAAAAGCTGGGGGTGTAGGGGTGGGAGAGGAGGCAAGTCCTTGGCAATAAACAGCATGAAGGGGCAACTCTGGATCATCAAGAAGCAGAGTATGCTGTGCAGTTCCTAGTCTGAGTCCTTAGAGGGGTCCAGGGCACACTGATCTGGCAGCAGAGCCAGGCTGAGGCCCCTGCATTCCACCTGCATTGAAGCCCTGAGGAGCCCCAGGAACACCTGGATGGGTCTTCAAAGAGGGAAGGGCAGGGAAACAGGAATGCAAGATTATGAGAAACCTGAGAAGCCTAAAATGGGCAGGTGTCACAAGCTGCAGAGGAGGAGGGGACCTACTGGCCCCTCACATTTTTGGCAGAGGTGGGACTGGGCCCAGGAAGAGGTAGGTTGGATTTCATAAAGCTAGAGGCAGCCAGGAATCCGACCATCTGTGATATGAGGTCAGAGGTCTCCTGCAGAGGGGAAGGCAGGCCAAGAGATCCTGTCCTGGAGATTGTAGATTGGGGACCAGGGAGGCGCATACAAATCCCTGGACTGTTGCTCGCCTCCTTCTGTACTGCCTGGGGAAGCCCCAGGGATCTTGGTTCTTCTGTCCTCTGCTTGCGGTTGCTCCTAGGGAAGTCGGGATCAGACTGATATCCTTACTTCCAAAGGCTCTCTGCCTTTCCCTCCTGGGCCCACCTGGAAACGTCCCTAGTCCGTCCCCTCTGAGACTGGGCTGGAATTTCACACCAGCACTTTGCTGCCCCTTGGTGGCTGCCTGAGGGAAAGCAGGGCCTGGTGCTGCTGCAGAGAAGCAGAGGGCCCCATGACAGGGGTTGTGGGCAGGCTTCCATTATTGGCTCTTCTCTCATCAGCCTCCAGCTTTCCCCTTAGTCCAGCCATTGCCGCATCTCTGGACCCTGTTTACTTGTCTGCTGTAGACCACCTGTGCTCCACCCCACCCTTCCTCCCAGTACCTGAGGGCAGAGACACATCCTCAGACACAAGTGTTGTCCTTCCCGGGCCTCACCTTCCATGCCTGGGACTGACCGGAGATAAGAATTAAAATAATTGTGACACCTGAGCTGCTCCCTTTGCCTGCCTTTTGCTTGTCACCTCCGATGGCTCAGGGAGTTTGTGTGAGGTTTAACTGGATTCGGGGTGAAAGACTCACACCAGAGCTGCTTCTCCCAGCACAGTTAGGTGTGAATTAACTCTCCACATTTATGTAGAAAAGGGACACTGGTGCTTCTTTGCAAAAACTCTCGGGACCCCGGAGTTGGAAGGAATCCCATAGAGCTGGCGCCTGTCACAGCTGTACTAGAGGGTCCTCCTGCGGGGGCCTCTTCCAGGGCAGCCTGTTCCTTTGTGTGCAGTTCCTTAGAAGATTATTATTTTGACCCAAAATTTGTTTCTCTAGAAGGAAAGCCTTGTTGTACCTGGAAGGCTTCCCCAAGAGCTCAGAATTGCTCTGTCCTGGGTCTGCGTGGGCCTCTCATTTCTTCCCTTTGAACCAGACCTCTGTTCCTCTGTTGTAGCTTCTTCTGCCTGGTCCCCGCTGTATGGTGTGTGTGTGTGTGTGTGTAGGGGAGTGGAAGTCAATAACTTGTCTTTCTCGTTCTGAAGTCTTTAGATTGAGAATAGCCAAGGAACCAAACCTGAAGAGCCTCAGATGCACAGACCTGGTTTAGGGGTAATTTGGACCTCAAGCCTGAGCCTGATACTGTAATGGGGTGAGCCTCTGGGGGTCTTTGGAAGCGGCTGGATAGATTTCGCACGTGGCCAGAGTGTCGAATGAAGCAGTTGAAAGCAATGGCCACGAGCTCTTTGACTAGTGACTGTGACGAAAGTGCCATCGTGTGAGTTCCAGGAGTTCTCTGGCCCGGCGATTCCAGCAAAATTCCTGGTTGGCCCTGACTGATTCTTCCTGGTGCAGAAGCTCTCCGCTGGACCAGTCACCATGGTACTGGGGTGAGATGCATCAACTGACTGGACCTAGGTCACATATTCACCCTAGAGCCACATTCACTGATGAGAATGAGGGACATTTCTCCAAAGGAAAATCAGAGGGTGGCTCCCAGCAGAAAGCGGAATGTCAAGCAGGCAAAAACAACACGAGTCTGCCACCATAAGACAGGACCCTGTCCTCAGGAAACTGAGCACAGCGGCATGGAGATGCCGGGAAGTTAACTATAATGCAGTAAGTGCCATGCTGGCGTAGTTAGACGGGGTGAGAAAAGGCTTCTCAGAGGCCTTGGAGCTGGGTCTTAACGGGTGAGCAAACTCGTCACACAGACAAGGGAGAAGGGGCCTGTGGGACAAAGGGAACAGCTCGAACGAAGGCCTGGAGACATGGGATGCTGCAGCGCGTGAGGAACTGGCAAGCTGTCTGATGGAGCACGGGGAAATGGGGCTAGATTCTGCAGGCACGGAGAGCGCTGAAGATGATTAAGTAGAGGCATGACAAGATTAGATCTGTGTTTGGGAAACAACTGTGGAAGATAATTTGGCAACAGTATCAAGTGACTTTTAGAAGCAGACACCCTTTGGACCAGAATAGATACTAGATACTTATCCTAAGTGAATAATTGGACAAATGCCAAAAGAATACAAGGATAACCACTGAAGTGGTATTCATAAGAGTAAAATTTTGGAAACATAAATATTAATATTTATAAACATAAACATCAATATTAAACAATGAGGGACTGCTTAACAAATTGTGATAATGCTTATTCCATGAGCATTCCATGCTTAAATACTAAGCAGTCATTAAAAATGATGACATGGGTAAATATTTACATAGAGTCACAATATTGTATAATATTAAATCAAAAAGCAAATTACAAAGCATTATGTAGCATATAATCACATTTTTTAATTTTTAAAAAGTATATTATGACCTGGCTGGTGTGGCTCAGTGGACTGAGTGCTGGCCTGTGAACCAAAGGGTCACCAGTTCAATTCCCAGTCAGAGCACATGCCTGTGTTTCGGGCCAGGCCCCCCCCAGTAGGAGACTCGTGAGAGGCAAGCACACATTGATGTTTCTCTCCCTCTCTTTCTCCTTCCCTTCCCCTCCCTCTAAAAATAAATAAATAAAATCCTTTTTAGAAGCTGCAATATTATATGATAAAGGGAGTAGTAGATGCACATCTAGGCAGAAATAGGGAAATATTCACCCTTTTTGAAGGACAGTGTGTGATAACATCTTCACAAAAGAGGACACACGTACTGGGTTTCAGGAGAGTAGTTGTGGGTGAGGGGAGGGAAGGCAGATTCCAGGCACAGGAAACAGTGTGTGCAAGGGTATGGAGCTCCCCCACCCCAGCACATTCAGGGGACTGTGAGGGGCTCAGCGTGGCTGGAATAGAGATACTGGGATGGGGTGGGGAGTGGCCAGAGGAGGTGAAGCTGAAGGGACAAGCAGTCAGTTTAAAGGAAACTTATGGGTCATCTTAGGTGCTTAAGGCATGCTCCGTGGGCCAGAAGCCTTGGCATCACCTGGGAGCTTGTCAGAAATGCTGACTCCTGTCTCACCCCAGACCTCCTGAATCAGAATCTGCATTTTAAGAAGAGGTTCAGATGATACATTTGCATTTAGGAAGTTCTGATTTAAATACTTTGGACTTTATTTTGTAGGCTTGAGGGAGCCTGACACCGATTTGTCCTCCCTTGGCATCCTGAGCAGGAGAAGGTTCTTCATCTCCCCTTTCCAGTCCATTCCTCCTCAGTTTCAGCAGCAGCAGCCCTGCCTCCCAGGAGCCCAAAGCTCTCCAGTCTTCGGCCCACTGCTTCCCTTCACAGAGCTTGCCTCCGTCACATTGTCCTGAACACACTTTACAGAATTCTTGAATTCAAAAAGTCCCTTGGTTTTGAAAGATGATAAATGAAAATGTAAGGTTCTATGATTCTATGAAAGAAAACTATACAGCACGGTGACCTTGTCGAACTCATCAGGCCTAACCAGTGGTACCTACTGAACACATGAGTCAGCTCAAATAACGTTTAGGAAAATTCACAGATGCTAAGTCCACAGCGAGCTAAGAAGGGAAGGGAGTGGGATGCTTGCAGATGCGGTTTTTAACCCTTTCTTTGTAATAACCTGTATTAAGATTCCTTTTGACTATAAAACTAATACATGTACGTTATTGAAAGTTTGGAAAAATACATTCGTTTAAAGAAGAAAATAAGAGGTCTGAGAAAAAAATCAGAAAGGATTAAAAACAAAACGGGAGAGCCCTGACCGGTGTGGCTCAGCTGGCTGGACGTTGTCCCACAAAGCAAGAGTTCACGGGGTTTGATTCCCAGTCAGGGCACGTGCCTGGGTTACAGCTTGGTCCCCAGTCAGGGCGAGTACAAGAGGCAACCAACTGAAGTTTCTCGCCCTTTCTGTCTCCCTCACTTCCCTTCTCTCTAGAGATAATCTTATAAAAAAATTGGGAGAGAGATGGAAACTAAGTGTTTGCAGACACACACACTCACAGTCTTTCTTCACCCCAACCCCTGGGTCCTTCTGATCTGGCGAACCCACAATTGCAGATTGATCAATATTCAATGTTTACATTATTAAGACCGTAAACTCTGTTGACCACTAAGCTCCGTAATACACAGCGGTTGCTTTTCCTTTCTTGAACAATATTTTGCTTTTCTGGAGGTTAATTGCCGTTGTTAGTCATTTGTTCATTTGCTTAATTTTTCTATGTTTTTACCAATAACTTTTTCCTTCACCCTCCCCTGAGTGGGTAAATACCCTCCCAATATATTTAAGCACATTAGATATTCTGTCAATTTCATCGCATCGACACCGCCTTCCCAGAATCTCCTGCCTTCTCTAACCTGCGTCGTTCACTCTGAAGGTCTGCTGGTGACTACTGTCCAGGAATCTTTCTTTATCTCTCTCCTGGGATTCCCTCACCACTCTCCTGTTGTAAACCTGCATTCTGGATTCCAGGAACTTCACTTTTTTGGTTTTCTACCTCATTTTGGTGGAAAATGCTTTCCAGAAAGAATTTATGGAAGATTATGTTTTTGGCTTCTTGCATGTCTGAAAAATGTCTTCGTTATGTCTTCACACTTAATCCTTTGTGTATAGAATGAAAGATCAGAAATAACTTCCCTTCAGAATTTTCAAGGCATTGTTTTCTTGCCTTCTGGGTGCCAGTGTGGCTCTTGCGATTCGGTGCTACTATGATTCTTGACCCTGTGCATTTAATATTTTGTTTAACTCTGTACACCAACATGGCCGATTTTCTCCTTGTCCTCAATGTTCTGAAATTTTACCATGTTCTGTCTTGTTGTGGAACCATCTTTACCCAGTACAGCTGACACCTGATGGGCCTTTCAGTTCTGTGAAATTTTCATGAATTATTTCTTCAGTAGTTCTTTGATAAATAGTTGGATAATTCCCTGTGCTTTCTCTTTCTGGAAGTCCTACTATTTAGATATCAGACCCTCTAGGCTGGGCTGTGTCTTTTGTCTTCTATTTTCCTTCTCTGCCTTTTTCCCTCCACTTCTGTTTGTCAACCAGCCTTGTCAACCCAGAACCCTGACCGATGTAATAAAAATGATGGATTTCAGAGGGGATAAGAGGAGATTCTGAAAATAAATGAGGGAATTAGCTGTCAGTAATCTGCAGATCCTATGGGATTCGAAAAGGGACAAGGAAATAAATGGTTTGGGTTGTGGAGGGCAGGTTACAAAAAGTCTTCCAAAAGGTCTTCATACACATTCCTCATCTCGCCAGTAATTAACGAAGATAGATCGTTGGCTTTTTGCATCCCTTGGAGTCTAAAGTGTGTCTTCTGGAGAGATGGAGGATGAGAAATATCCTTATTTCCATTTTATCTTCCATTTGGGATTCAGGCTGAAAAAAAAATACCAATATGTAAACAAGGAGAATCTGAAGCCTATATCATATTTAATGAATCAATGTACAAAAATTTAGTTCCAATCTTTTGGCCAATATTCTACAAATATTCACTCTCTTTCTCCTCTCCCACTCACCCTGGACAGAGACTGGTTAGTTTTGTTCCAAATCCACGTTTTTTTTCTTCCTGGGCACATTGCTAGGTTATATTCCCTACCCCTCTTATATCCGGGTGGGCCATGGGGCTGAGTGCTGGCCAATAGAATACGTGTGAAAATAAGGAAATCCTGTTCTGGACTTGGCCCCCAAATCATCACTCGAGATTCCCCAGGCTCTCTCCTCCCTCATCTGCAGCCAGATAAAGAGGATTCGCTCGAGGACACCAGGGCCTCTGGGAAAGGCAGAACATCTAGATGAGTGCCTGAAATCTCTGAGAAGCAGAGGGCCCGTCCTTCCTCCTCGCCCTGACCCACATTGGACTGTGACGTGAGGGAGAAATAAACCTTAATCGAGATTTGGAGGTTGTCTGTTATAGCACTTAGCCTACCCTGACAAATTTGACTCCATCTTTGAAGAAACTGCCTTTACCTTCTGGGTCTCAGTTTCCTCATCTGAAAATGAGGGGTTTCGAATGGGTACTCTCTTGGTTGCCTTTCAGCTATCACACTCCACTTATAAATTATATGGTTTCAAACTCTACAAGGACTAATTGCCGAATTTTTCAGTTACAATAAAGAGTAAATTCTCCATGTATAGATGGGCTGTGTTCCAAAGTCCAGGCATGAGTCCCTTGTTAGAACACTGCTTTTGTCAGAAAATAGATTTAATACCTTAAAGTATGCACAGATTCGTGCTTAACCCTCAGTCTGAGGCCCCCTGAGCCCCAGCTGCAGGCAGTGAGTGAGGCAGGAACCGAGCAGAGGCTCTGAAGCATGACTAGAGAGGGACAGCACGGGAGGGTAGGACAGGACGGACCGTGGGCCAGACTACCAGCTGCACAAGCTTCCTTTGGAGGCCACAGGAGCCGTCATACATGTGAATCACTCCTACCCTGGATATTTCCAATTCCCCTTCTTAATTGTAACTGTGCTTGGGTACAAGTTTTGTGCAGGACAGAGATGGATTTACTGTGGAGCTAATAAAGCTTATGCTTCAGGGTCCCCCTTCCAAGACCTCAGAATTATGTTCAAAAGGTTTTCAAAAAATGTGAAAAAGTAAGATATTTTAACTGTAGGTGGTTAAGGCTGCTGTCTAGTTCCACTTCAGTTCCTCTCCTTCACATTTCCCTTCGTGTTAGATGGCACCGGAATGGCCACAGGCATTTTCAGAATCTAGCTGAAAGGAAGTTTAGTTGGGATACATTACATTTGGTATTACTCACACGGTTTATAATTACTTCCATGCATAGTTGAGCTATATACCCCACAGCCCAGATGAAGGGATAGCTCCAGGAATCTCCTACCTGCCTACTTTGCTAACTCACCTGGAATTTCGACTTGTAAGTGCAAGGCCAAAGTTCAAATCAGGATGTAAGCATTTCCTACAGCACCTGGTACCAGAAGTGTGAGGGACTGAAGGAGAATCAAGTTTTAAAAATATATAAAGCCAGAAGCAATCTGAAGAAAATTCTTCCAATCATCAGCTGTGCAAAAATACAAGCAACAAGGTTTCTGTCCTTGTTGACATCCAATACAGAGAAGTTTTGTTCTGTTGACAGTGTACTCAGTAACAGTGTATGCCATTGTAAATGTATCATTCATCCTTTTCTTTTTCAGTGAGAACTGTTCAAAATACAATGTATCAGAATTCCAATCTTTTTACAACTTTTGATGACTTAAATTACTGATATCGACACAGATAATTAAAAACATAATACATCACTTATAATAAGGTTTTCAAAGACAAATTGGCTAGTAAATGTAGTCAACTCAAAGAGTACGTTTAACTCTCTTGACGAGATGGCCACACCAGCAGTACCATGAGTACTCCTGCGGCCACTCCAGCCCCCGCTGCCCCAAGCCTCAGCCCCAGACCTGGCCCCAACCTCAGCTCCAGCAGTGGCCCCGGTTCCAGTGCCGGTTCCAGCTCCAACCCCAGCGTCAGCCTTATCCTCAGGCCCGGCCGCAGAGCAGCAGCTGCGATCTATTGGCTCCTGGCCAGACTCAGCGCAGACCCCCACGCAGTTGCTGGTTGGTCCTGCTCCACCAGGTCCCTTCCTGGCGGCCGTATGGCCCAGCTGCACCCGTCATTTTGGCCTCCATCGTGGACGCAACCAGGGTGCTGCCGGAATTATCGGGACTCTGCTGGGAACAGTTGACAAGCACTCAGCGGAAGTCACCAAATTGTTTTTCAGTGCCTCACAATGAGTTTTGAAGACGACGTGGCTGTGGACATGAAATACGCTAACGTGTATGAATTGAACAAGAAAGTCTCTCCAAATGAGCTCATCCTGGGCTGGTGGGCTACAGGCCATGACATCACACAGCACTCTGCTAATCCCTGAGTACCACAGCCAGGAAGACTCCAGCCCCAGTCACCTCACTGTGGACACGAGCCTCCAGAATGGATGCATGGGCATAAGGCTTAGGTCAGCACTTTAATGGGTGTCCCTGGGGGGACCAAGGGGGTGAAGTTCACACCTCTGACAGTGAAATACGTGTATTAGGACACTGCACACATTGGAGTTGACCTGACTGTGAAGACCTGTTTTAGCCCGGACCGGGTGATCATACTCTCCGAAGAGAGAGTGGTCCGAAGCAAGCAGCCGGGTCAGCGGCTCTCAGCCAGCACACCCTAACGCAGTGGCGCAGCGTGCAGAAGTTGCACAGTCTGGAAAGGTGCCAGCTGACAATACTGTAGGCCGCTTCTTGATGACTCTGGTCAACCAAGTGCCCACGATAGTTTCTGATGACTTCAAGACCATGATCACCAGCAACATCAATGCCCTGCCGATGGTGACCTGCCTGGCCAGACTCACACAGTCACAGGTCGCCCTCAGTGAGCAACTTGTGAACCTTTAAATGGGCCCCAGCAGGGCTCCTCCCACTCTGGCCCCCACTCCCGGACTCAGAATGAAGTGGGAGTGGCTTCTTGTGGTTTGAGTCATACTGAGAGAGTCAACTGCTGGTGACTCTAAATTAACATAGCCTATCTTTTGTAAATATTTTTTTTTAAAAAGAGTACATTTAACATTTGTCCCTACACAAGAAAATTTGAAATACTCTAGAATCTTGTAGTTCATAGATGAAAGAAATTTTGATCAAGGGTTTTTTCCAGTTTAGTAACAAACCTAAGTGTTTACATGAGATTGCAAAAAACAAATTGTGAACCTGAAAGAAACTTTCCTAAGCAATCAAAAAATAAAAGAAATCTGATCCACTAAGCTAAGAAAAGTCTGAATTATCTTTATAGTCCTCTCCATAAAGGAGTACTACTATCAAAATATTGTCATATAAAGAAGCAATCAAAGAATAAACAGCCAAAAATGTAAGAAAAAAGTAATATTCAAGCATGGGAACTTTTTTGATATTTGCGGTATTCACCAGCTTTTTAAAATGTGTACATTGTCCCCCTGGCCGCGTAGCTCAGGTCGTTAGAGCATTGTCCCGACAGACACTGCAAGGTTGCAGGCTCAATCCTTGCTCAGGGCACACGGCACACACAAGAGTCAACCAACGAACGCAAAAATAAGTGGAACAACAAATTGACACCTCTTCCCCCTCAAATCAATAAATAAAAACATGTAATTTGTTGTAATTTATGTTCTTATTGTAAATAAAGAGCATTCACTTTAATATCTATCTTTATATTTGTGATTTTTTGCTTTAAAACACCCCACCCCCACAATTGTATAAGCAGTGGGTTCTACAAAACCCGGCCAACCACAGTGCAGAGCACACTCTCAGGTGGTGTGATAGCTACTTCAGGTGTTGGGACTGATTACTCAGGCCCCAGACCCAGCAGCTGAGTATCGTCAGGTTGTCTGGACCGATCAGGCTCTGCAAACTGGGTACAGGTTCAAAAAGTCACCAAAGTGGGTCATACTAAAATGCTTCTTCATGGGCTCACCTCTGAGGCATTTTAGGTCCCTAGTAACATTACCAGGCCCACCCCTATCTTTGCTTCTCAAGGATCCCAGGGTCAGGAGGAACCTGCTTTTTACCATGTAGGCCTGATGCCTTTTTTTTTTTCTGATGAACAGTGTTTTGAGAACTCAAAAACATGCCAGTGTCCTTAATCTAATGAAATTAAACTCTTTACTAGCAAAGTATATATGTGTATATATATATACACACATTGTATTTCAACAAGCAAACAAAAACAGTGTTTACTAATCAGTAAGGTGATTCCTGCTCCTTGATAATTAGGTGTGAAGTGTTCATGCGAGCATCATCTAGGGACAAAAAGGGGTCAGCTCGGTGCGCCATCATCTGTCAGACACTGGGAACAGAAATGGTGCTGGTGCTGCTGTGGCCCCCACCCCCATCCCTTTTCTGGAAGTTGTGCAGAGTAGTGCGGTTTATTCAATTCCACTGTAACTTTTGGTCATTAATTTACATCCCGAAACAGATCAGGCAGAGATCAAAGTAGGAAGTAAAAACTGGGAGGAAAAGAGACAGGGCCTATTTTTACCCTGATGGCACTGTCTGCAAAGTTCATGCTTCAGTCCCTTAGAAGTCCAGCAAATCTCTGGCCTCGAGAATCAGAAAGCCTCTTTAATACAGTTGCCCAGGTCAGCACAACTCTGCTGACCCTTGGTTGAACCTGTTGGAGATTCTGGGTCATCCTGGCTTCTGACTCGAACCTGCTGCCTAGGCTGGCCCCTGAGTTTCGCTCCTTACCACCTCTGTTTTTTCCTGTCTCTGGCTCAGCCCACATTCTGCCCTCCTCCTTTCCACCATGTCTGTTTCAGGTTGGTTCTTTTCTCCCTTCCGTTTTTGTTTTTGCAAAACAGATCTGGTTTTAGCCACCAGGGAAGTTAATCCCTTGCATTCTCTATGAAGTTTGTTTTTAAAAAAAATTTCATTTTATTGTGGCAAGAACACTTAAGATCTGCCCTCTTAACACATTTTTTAGTATACAGTATTGTTTTCCATAGGCATAATGTTGTACAGATCTCTAAACTTATTCATCTTGCATAATTGAAATTTGTATCTATTCATTAGCAACTCTCCCTTTCCCTCTCCTCCAGCACCTAGCAACTACCATTCTATTCTTTGATTCTGTGAGTTTGACTATTTTAAATGCCTTTATATAAGTGGAATCGTACAATATTTGTCCTTCCACGACTGATTTATTTCACTCAGGATAATATTCTCAAGGTTCACCCATGTTTTCATATATGGCAGGATTTCCGTCTTTTTTGAAATGAGTAATATTCCATCGTATGAGTATAACACATTTTAAAATCTATCCATCTGTTGATGGACATTTGTTTCCACATATTGGCTAGCTGTGAGTAATGTTGCAATGAACAAGGAAGTTCTAATATCTCTTTGAGATCCTGATTTCAATTCTTTTGGATAAATATCCAAAAATAAGACTGCTTGATCATATTGGAGTTCTATTTTTATTTTTTTTTTAGGAAACTCCATACTATCTTCTATAGAGGCTGCATCATTTTACATTCCTACCAATAGCATACAAGGGTTCCAATTGCTCCACATCCTGTCAACGCTTGTCTTTTGTTGTTTTTATAATAGCCATCCTAATAGATGTGAGGTGATATTTCATTGTGGTTTCGGTTTGCATTTCTGTGATGTTTAGTGACATTGAGCATCTCTACATATACCTGGTGTCCATTTGTATGTCTTCCTTTGGAGAAATGTCAATTCAAGTTCTTTGACCATTTTAAAATCATTTCATTAGTTGTGTTTTGTTTTGTTTTTTGTTTTTGCTATTGAGTTGTAGGAGTTCCTTATATATTTAGGAAATTAATCCCTTATCAGATATATGCTTTGGAAATATGTTCTTCCATTCTGTAGTTGCCTTTTCACTCTTTCAATGGTTTCCTTTGCTGTGTATAAGCTTTTTAGCTTGATGTAGTCCCACTTCTCTATTTTTGCTTTTCTTGTCTGTGCTTTTGCTTTCATATATATGAACTCATTGCCAAGATCAATGTCATGAAGGCTTTCCCTGTTTTTTTCTAGCAGTAATAAAGTTTCAGGTCTCATGTTTAAGCTGTTAATCTCTGATGAGTTAATTTTTGTAAAAGATAAGGGTCAATTTTCATTCTTTTTCATATGAATAACCAGTTTTCCCAGCAGCATTTGTTGATATTGAGTTTTCATTCAACAAATATTTCTTGAGCATCTTTGGCTCAAGCATTATGGTTGGCAGGGGCATTCAAGGCTGTGAATAACAAAATGGCTGCATGCACGCCCTGTGGCGCCAGACTGCCTGGGATCAAATTCTGGTACAACCATTTCTAACAATGTGACCTTGGGAAAGTTACTAACTTCCTTGTGTCCCAATGTCCTTATCTACATAAAAGGGATAATATTTATGGTTCTTTCCTCACAGAGTTGGTGTGAGGATGAGTTATTGCATGTTAAAGGGTTTAGAACAGAGTCTGACACCAGGTAAGCACTCTTAAGCACTGGCTCCTAAGGCATAGTCCTTGCTTCTCAAGAAGCTCACAGTCTACACCTGCCCTGTCCACCTGTCCCACCTGGCAGGCACGGCCATTTGGGTCTTTTGGAACCTTAAGTAACACAACTCCTGGGTACCCTTTCCTGGAATCACGGGGGTAAACCAAGTGCAGATTCCTATGTCACAGTTTCACTGTGTGACCCTGGACAAGTAACTTCTACTCTCTGGCTCTCACTTTATACATTTGTAAAGGAAGAAAGTTGGACCAAAACTGATTTCCAAGATCCCAACAAGCTCTGGATAGTCCAAGTTGAAACTGTGTCAGCTTGGGAAAGTCACTGAACCTCTCTGTTCTTATTTCCTCACATGTAAAATGGGATAATGTTACCAACCACTCCCCAGTTTAGGTGAGGACTCTTAACGGAAGGCCAACGCCGGGTGTCAGCGTTGGCTCAGCGGATGCTGCCCTCTGGTCCACGGGCGTGCGCCATTCGGCGCAGGCGCACTAGCGCCAAGGCCGCAGGTTCCCGACTTCCGGTTCCGCGGGGACCCAGAGGCCAGACCGAACCTAATGGCGGCGTCTACGAAACAGACCATCGGAGGCGTAGAGGAGGCCGCGGTGGAAGAGAAACCGCGAGTCCTGGAACCCGGGGCCGCCCCGTTTGGAAATTTCCCTCATTATTCCCGCTTCCACTCTCCAGAGCAACGGCTCCGCCTTCTGCCTCCGGAGCTGCTTAGCCAGCTCTTCCCTCAGGGTCCCGAGACGAAGCCCATTCTGGGGCTAGACGTGGGGTGTAACTCCGGGGTGAGTGACAGGGGAAGGATCAGAGATCGGGGAGCTCAGCGGTTGGCTGCCTCCATGTCCCCTGGGGTTCTGGCCTGGGCTTGGCATCACTCCTTTCCCAAAATGAGCTTAAAGGTGTAGCGCTGATCGATTCCGTTGTGCTACTAGCTTCTCTCCAGGGTCCCACCACCATCTGTCAGGAACTTGTGGCGAATGTTTCTCAGCTCCGTTCCGAATTCCCGCGTCTCCGCCTCCGCCTCCGCGTTCTCTACTGGGAGGCTAAGCCCCGGATGGGAGGATTCACCGTGCCTGGGCCTCTTGGCGCTTGCCTCCTGCCCAGAAGCCCTTGGGCCAGAGAAGCCTGTGGCTGGGTAGAGGGGGGCTTCCAGAGACCTACGTTTGGGATCATGGGGGTGGGATAGGTTTGCTGGAAGAGATGAGCCAGAGGTGACTGAATCGTGCCTGGAATTAAGATTCATGTGCCATGTGGTGCAGTCCCCCAGGAGCCAAGTTGATACTTATCTTAAAAGCAATGAGTTTACGGACTACAGTGTAGAGAGAGTGAAGAAGGAAAAATACAGCATCCTAGTGGAGGAAGGTATTGCCGTGTTGTCTTCCCGAAAAGGTATTCTTAGACGGATAGTGGTTAGAGTTAAACCACGTGCAAAATAGCGAAATGTCTGACACCAAATGCTTCATACTCCGCCTCCAAGAGCGGCAGAGGGAGGGAGAATTTTGTTGTGTTGCTGGTCATCTGCGAGCAAATAGGTGGGTATAGGGGTGTCCCCTGAAAACATTTCTCCACTGTGATGATATAGGAAGTCAGAGGGGGGAAAGCAAGAGAAAAGAGAGACTGGGTTTAAGGCTTGGGGTTTTATGAAAGGCATCAGGAGACCATAGGAGATTGTAAAGTTGACGGGTGTCAACTTTACACGTTAGCGGCAAGGACATAGTTGCAGTTAACGAGGGCAGTGGTTCCCAAACCCGGTTGTACATTTAGGGAGCAAGTCTCCAGTGGCTCTAAATCTTCCTTTCCCATTATGCAATGGCAAATGCTATTCGTCCTTTCTTGGCTATGCATCCTATGTGTATATAAGCATTTATGTGTGTATAAGTACCTCCCCTCTTAGTTTTACAAATGGTAGTACACTATTGTGCACCCTGCTTTTCTTTTTTTCTTTTTTATTGAGTTTGCTGGGGTAACATTGGTAATAAAATTATATAGAATTCAGGTGTACAATTCTATAATACATCATCTGTATATTGTATTGCACCTTGCTTTTTATTTAATAATTTGAAGGTCACTCATGTCACTGCATTCTTTTTCAGCAGCTTCATAGTATTTTATTGTACCGATGTGCCATAATTGATGGGGTGCTTTGTTTAAACTTTAAAAGCTCCTAGGCCCCACTCTAGACCTACTGAATCAGGATCTTGGGATGTTAAACCCTTGAGTCTGTATTTTCTTTTTTAAGCTTCCAGGGGACTCTAGGATTGGAGAATGAAGGATGGAGAGGATGAAGAGATGCAGTGGAGGAAGGACTGATATGACAAAATGACTGGTCAAACATGGGGCGCACCCAAGATCAGATAGGAGGAGGGAGACAGCAAAGAAGTAAAAACATGGGGAGGAAATGAAGCAGCGTAGTATAGAACCTTCCTACTCAAAGTGTGGTCCGTGAACTACAGCTTCGGCATGATCGGAAGCTTTTTAGAAATACAGAATCACAGCCCCACTCCAGAATTGCTAAATCAGCATTTATTTTAACAAGATCCCTAGGTGATATGTTTGCCCACTAAAGAGTGAGAAGTCTGGTTTAGAAGAAAGAATCTAATGTAGCCTAACTCTTGCTGTATACTGACCATGAGACATCGGGCAAGTAAAGTCACTAGCCTCTGGACCATAATTTTTACAAGTTGTGGGGGAGTTTTTTTGTGAACTATTCCACACACAGAAAAGTCTATAAAACATAAGTCTATACTTATGAATTATTATAAAACAGACACCTGTATGACTACTTTCTAGATCAAGAATAAAACATCTTCAGTCGCCCACAAGTTTGCCATGTACCTTTTTCTGTTCATAAACCCCCTCTCCACACAGAGGTAAGAACTAACCTGACTTTTATTATTATTTCTTTATACGTCGCTATTTTTGAACTTTAATTTTATCTTTTTTTCAATTTTTTTTGTAATTGAGAGAGGAATACTGACTTGTTTTTCCACTCATTTATGCATTCCTTGGTTGATTCTTGTATGTGCCCTGACTGGGGATCAAACCTGCAACCTTGGTATATCAGGACAGTGCTCTAGCAGCTGAGTTACTTGGCCAGGGCTAATTTTATCCATTTTTGAACTTCATACAAATGGAAGTTTATCATGTATTTTCTTTTATGTTTTGCTCTTTTATTCAGCATTACATATATTTATGAAAGTCACTCATGTTGCTGCAATTAGCTGACTTCCTTCATTTTTAACTACTATTTAGTATTCCATCTTAATGACTACATCACACTTATTTATCCATGCTACTTTTATAGGACATCTGGGTTCTTTCCAGCCACACTCTTCACCTGCACCAAAGGCATAAATATTTCCCTCACAGGATTGTTACATAGAGCAAATGAGGTAGTGAATAGGAAAATGCCTTGAAAAAATGTCTAGAACAACATAAATTTGAGTTAGTGATAATGGTTATAGAAGTCAAAGTTAGAGAAAGGAGATGGTCACTTGTTTAAGAGTCAAAAACAGTGCTAAGATGGTGAAAATCGTAGCTGCAGAAACAGAGTAAATCTCAGAGGGAGTGGTGAAGCAGAGCACAGGCAGTAAAATTAACGCTGTAGAGTGAAGGCTGAGTGAGGACTTTCTGGAATCCACTTTCCCAACTACAGGTCTGAGAAGCAGGTTTTTATAAGATGGTGCTATTCCTCACCTTCATAGTAAAGAACACCAGTCATGCCCCTGTAACCTTTCCTCCTCCCTGGAGTCTGAGATGCCCAAAAAACAAAAAGATACTTACCAGCATATGAAGCTGAAGAATACTGCTCTAGTTTCTTTCCTGCATGTATTGGGCTATAACTTTCAACTATACTACCCAGTCTGCCCTCAGTCAGGAAAGCGTAGAGATGATTCATTACAGCCTATCACCCCTGGAGGGCGCTGAGAGCCTGCTTTGTGGAAAACTTTCCAGGCAACCTCTTGGCTGTAGTTTAGGGGCTTCACACCCTCTAAATCCGGGAGTAGATTGGCTGTCTCAGGAAAAGCTAAGAGGATGAGAGACAGGTTTCTCTTCCGTTCACTGGCTGAAAGCGGCAATGACAACGCTCTTTTGGATTCCTCTAGGACCTAAGTGTGGCTCTGTACAAACACTTCCTTTCCCTACGTGATGGGGAGACCTGCTCAGATGCCTCAAGAGAATTCCGTCTCCTCTGCTGCGACATAGATCCAGTCCTGGTGGAGCGAGCTGAAAAAGAATGCCCCTTTCCTGATGCCTTGACTTTTATTACCCTGGACTTCATGCATCAAAGGAGCCGGAAAGTTCTCTTGAACTCATTCTTAAACCAGTCTGGACGCTCAGTGTTTGACATCGGCTTCTGCATGTCAATAACCATGTGGATCCATCTGAACCATGGGGACCGTGGCCTGTGGGAGTTCTTGGCTCACCTCTCCTCCCTCTGTCGCTACCTCCTTGTGGAGCCACAGCCCTGGAAATGTTACAGGGCAGCTGCAAGGCGTCTTCGAAAGCTGGGCCTCCATGACTTTGACCACTTCCGCTCCCTTGCCATCCGAGGTGATATGGCCCATCAGATTGTACAAATCTTGACCCAGGACCATGGCATGGAATTAGTACGCTGCTTTGGCAACACCAGCTGGGACCGAAGCCTTCTGCTCTTCAGGGCAAAACAAACCACAGAGATTCACCCGATCCCTGAATCACTGATAGAAGGGATGGAAAGGAACAGATTAAGATCCTGGAGGGAGTGAGGTGAGAGGGTGAGAAGACCAGGAAAGAGACACTGAAAGGGTTTTATTCTGAGAATTAAGTTCACTCTCCTTAACGCCTTTACAGTTTAAGCCGCTTCAAAACCTGGGGGAAAGCTTTTGGCCAAATGTCCAAGACACAGTTGAAAAAATCAGGATCTGTTCTCCATTATTTGGGATGATCCTGGAGGAGAATGCGTCTGTGGAACAGTGAGCTGGGCTACCTGGATTGAGATGGCCTAGAGAAAGTGATCCCATTTCTGCGATAGTGAAGGAGCTGCTTTGGGTGGCTATTTATAAAGACCAGGCTAGCCTTAGCATGTATCGGTTCCCTGCGCTGCCTGAATCTGATCTGGCTTCTTCAGGATTTACTCGCCTTGCCTCGGGGCAAAACCTCACAATACAATCTGAAGGCAGAGTCAATGGCCTGGCTAAAGGAGAGGGTTAGGAGGAAAAACTTATCTTTCCAGAGGAGGTCAAGTCTCCAACACAGCAGTTACAGCTCCCAGGCAACATGCATTGGCTGACATTCAAAAGATGTTTGAAAGATTTAAATTATGAGAGGAGATAGAAGAGGTAAGGGGGGGGATACATGGTGATGGAAGGAAACTTGACTTTGGGTGGTGAACACAACAATACAATATGTAGATGATGTATTATAGAATTGTACACCTGAAACCTGTATAATTTCTATGAACCAATGTCACCTCAATAAATTCGGTAAATAAATAAAAGATTTTAATTATGAACCCCAAATCCAAGTAGTATAAGTGAAATGAAGTGGGACTGTATATAGCATATGATAAAAGTGACGGGATGGTTGAGACTGTCCTGTGAATCTAGTGTAGATAAGAAACTTCTGCTTTTACCCACCCTATCCAGGAAGTTTCAGCTCAAGCAAAAACGTCACTCAAGCTCAGAACAAAACAAACCAGTGAGTAAGTTAACTCTGGACTTTTGGGGCAGCATCCTCTACCAAAGTACACCAGTGTGGAGATGGGGGACACACACCAGTATGGGGGTGCGACTGCATGCGAGAAGCATGCCTAAAACACAGTCTACAATTGGATAACTACACCATAAGTGCTGTGGGATAGTGTTACTGATGTCTGTTAGGCTTTGATTTTTAAAACACCCATCAGTTGAATCCAAGGAGAAGTAGAAGATGGGGAAAGATCTGTTTGGCGAAGAGAAGATGGAAACAAAACATACGGTGTTTGCCGTGTATAATACACACCCATGTGTTTGGCTCCAACTTTCAGGAAAAGAATCTTTTGTTTTAATTTTTTAATTCAAGTATTTACAAAACACAAGAACAGATACAAGGTACAAGAAGTTTGGTACAACAAAACTGCTTATTGTATTCCAGGGTATTATTTTGCATACAGGTATCATTATTGCTTTCTAGAGTTACACTTTTAACACATCAGCATAAATAAAAGAATTAAAAACATGTATATAGACACAGAATTAGCACTACCCATGTGTAATGTGCATCCTTACTTTTCCCTCAAAAATTCGGGCAAAAAAGTGCTCATTATACACGGCCAAATACAGTATCTAGCTAAGAAGGGAGATTGGGCTGATGAGCTTCAAAATCCCTAAAATCCTATTATTTTCTGAATTGAAGTTGTAGAAGAAGGAACAGGGGGGAACAAGAGCATCTGGACCACCAGTCTGACGTTGGACCTCCTGACAGAGAAATTAGGTAAAAGCTCCTGCTAAGGAATTTGTACGCAAGAGAGAGCAGAGGCCACTGCTGTCCCCACGCAACAGGAGGGGGCAACTAAAGAGAGAGAATGGAGAGAAATATCACTGTGTAGTTGCCCCTCGCATGCCCCCTTACTGGGGACCTGGCCAGCAGCTACCCAGGCATGTGCCCTAAACTGGGAATTGAATAGGTGACCCTTTGGTTTGCAGGCCAGCACTCAATTCACTGAGCCACACCAGCCAGGGCAAAACTTCATTTAGAAAAACCAGTTTTTCTACTTTTTGCAGGCTAATTTTGTTGGTTGATGCCATTTCCAATCTCAGTTAGACTCCAGTACTATTTTGCAATCTTTTTATATCTCCTGATCACTTTGATCCTAGTGACTCTTCCAGACTTTTACCCTCTACCCTGCTGCAGACTCTTGACTGTACCCCTGCTCAATTAATCGAAGCAAATGGCCTAAACACCAACTAATGTCATCCTTGTTTGTTGTGTCAGGAAGTCTTTTCTTGCTCTCAGTCTTGAAATTCTTCATCTGGCCTCCTTTTCACTTCTAAACTTTCCCAATAATTACCACATAATCTCTGCCTCAATTCTTGACCCCAACCTCCGCTACCTTTCCCAAATTATGCTTTATGGAGGATCCCTTCCGTGTCTCCTTGGCCTCATCGACCCCTTCCTATCCACCTACCACCAACAGGTTCAATTCTTTCTCACCTTCAAAACCACCAATTTTTCCTGTGTCCTATCTCTTCAAGATTACGCAATCTTTCCTTCCATATCTTCACCACCAAATGTGAGCAACCCCTTTGGAACAACCAAGCCCTGCACCTCTACTCCCCCTTCCCATTCACCAGTAACCACCTAAATGCCAAGTCTGTGGGCTCTTTCTCAGTCCTCCTCCTGTGCAGTGGCACCAGTCAACCTCTCGACCCCTCCCTGAATGCTTGCTTTCTCCACCATACCTTCCTCCCTTCATTTTCTGCCCGTCTCCTAGTTTCTCGCTGTCCATTAAGCAATTGGTTCAATTTTTAATTTTTAATAAGAGCTACCTGGTGAGTCCTGGATTCATCTTCAAAAACATAGTGATTCAGGTCAAGAACGTGGCTTAGGAATCTTTTTTGTTTTGTTTTATTTGTTTGTTTTTGCATTTTTTAATTGTGGTACAGTACCGAACATAAAATTTACCATTTTAACCTTTTTTAAATTATTTTTTTAGATTTTATTTATTTACTTTAGAGAGAGGGGAAGGGAGGGAGAAAGAGAGGGAGAGAAACATTAATGTGTGGTTGCCCCTTACATCGGGGACCTGGCCTGCAACCCAGGCATGTGCCCTGACTGGGAATCAAACTGGCAACCCTTTGGTTCACAGGCCTGTGCTCAATCCACTGAGCTATGCCAACCAGAGCCATTTTAACCATTTTTAAGTGAACAATTCCATGGCATTAAATACATTCACAATGAGGAATCTGTTTTTAACAAACATCCTAGATGATTCTGATATAAGCAGACACAGACCACCCCTAGGGTTCCATCCAGTCCTCTTCTACATATTTTTCCTGGGGTGAGTTCCTCCACTCCCTGCCTTTAACAACTGCCTATATACTAATAACCCCCAAATATATTGGTAGCTGTTCCAGGTGAATGTTTTTCCTGTTTTGTAGTCATATCCCCCAGATATTTCTTCGACACCGCAAATTCAACATATCCCAAAAGCAAACTCACTACCGTCATTCTAACCTAATCCTATCTCAATGGTGGCATCCTCCCATTGCTCAAGCTACAAACCTCAGTTGACTCTCCTCACTTTTACTTACTGAAATAGTAACAAGTTGAAATAGTCACATTGAAATAATGACAAGTACAACCAATTCTATCTGTAACATGTAAGTCCCATTTACTCTGTCCATGTGGCTGGCACCTGTCATGGGTTTCTGTCATCTACCCTCCAGTCCATTCTCTGTCCTGCTGCCAGTGTTCTTTCCCTCTTAAAAACCTTCAGTGACCTAGAGTCTTGTCCTTTATACAGCACCTAAACTCATGTTGTTTAATACAGTAGTACTTGCTATTTAAATTAAGTAAAGTGAAATAAACGTAATCTCACCCCAGCCAGTGTGGCTCCGTTGGTTGGGTATCATCCCATGAACCAGAAGGTCACTGGTTCATGCTGGGTTGCAGGCCAAGTCCCCAGTGGAGGGCATGGAGAGGCAACAGATATCTCTCACACATTGATGTTTCTCTCCCTCTCTTTCTTCCTCCCTTCCCCTCTCTCTAAAAATAAGTAAATAAAATTTGTTTTAAAAAGCAATTTCTATTTATTATGCTTTAAAAGAGGAAGGGATGTCGATTCATCAATAAAAACTGTGAGCAATATTCTGGAGGAGTCACAGAAAGTCATAGAAAAGTCTAAATGATGAATTGCAAACAGAGCATCACAAATTTTAAAAAGTCTATTTTAAGTAGGGATAGAATGAAGATATGTTTTAGCCAATTTTAATTTACAAAATAAAGTCACTTTAACATTAAAGGTGGTTCAAACAATCCAGAAATCAATGAAAGAATCATTCAGACTACTAGAATAATAAATGGCAAGTTTTGGGGAGAAATATGCCTTTAGGAATTTTTGACAATGTTTTATTCCAGAAGGAATTAACTTCTCCCCATCTTGATGAAATGCCTCCAGCCTCTGTCTGGGTTTGCCTTGTAGCAGAAACTCTGGATCTTTTCTCCAGTTTCCAGTATGTTCCTCATTGCCATCTGAGGCTTCATCATAATTGCCTTTATGATCTGAATATTTCTATCAACATTCTGTTCAGAATTTCTTAGGTATTCTTTAAGATTAAGGCTTTCTCTACAGCTCTGCTATTTTCTTTCTTTAAAAAAAAAAAAGATTTTATTTATTTTTAGAGAGAGGGGAAGGGAGGGAGAAAGAGAGGGAGAAAAACATCAGTTGCCTGTAGAACATGCCCCACTCAAGGACCAAACCCACACCCCAGGCATGTGCCCTGACCAGGAATCGAACCAGCAACCTCTTGCTTTTCAGGACGATGCCCAATGCACTGAACCACACTAGTCAGGGCTATTTTCTTTCTGAGTTCTCACCAGAACCATCCTTGATGGTCTATCCATGGCAATGTAAGCTTTTTCTAGCATGAAATTCAAAATTCTTCCGGCTTCTGCCCATTACCCAGTTCCAAAGCACTCCCACATTTTTAGATATACATTAAAGCAGCCAGCTGCTTCTTGATACCAAACTCAATCTTAGTCCACTCAGCCTGCTATAACAGAATAGCATGTACTTGAATACAGGTGGCTTATGAATACTTCTCACAGTCCTAGAGGCTAAGAAGGCCAAGATGAAGATACCAGCACAGTTGCAGTCTAGCCAGAGCCCTCTTCCCAATTCACAGCCAGCAACTTCTGGCTGTGTCCTCACATGGTGAAAGAGCTGTTCATGTCTTGGAAGTCATCTCCTGTTCATCAGTATCACTTTTCTAGTCCAGAGCACATGTCTCATTCTGTTTGGCCACCCTGACTTCCGTCCCACTCTCTCTGCTCTCCACACTGCAACCATGCTAATTATTCTAACGTAGAATTTTGGTTACGCCACCCTCCTGCTTAAAACCACTCAGAGGCTCTCCATCACCCTGAGGATGAAGTATGATCTTCCATTGCCTACCTTTTCAATCTCATTACTTACCGTGCCCCGCATGTTATCTAGTGCTTAGTGCCTGGCATACAGTAAAGACTCAATAAGAATTTTTGATTGATGAAAATGAGGGAAAAGGGGTTCAAGGACCTGATCAGATCCATCATATCTGTGTCAGGTGGGTTTCAGAGCACACTGGCAATGCTGTCAGAACCCAAGGAGCTTAATTGTCCCATGTCGAATTAAATGGCATTAGCAAAGATCATTCTATTCAGTAAATGACCAAACACTAACCTATCCCAGCTCCTTTCTTTCTCTTATTGAGCAGGAAAGATTATCAAGCGCACACTCAGAATCAATCCAATCAAGCAACCAATGTAGCACAGTGGCCAAATGGCTACAGTGCCAAACTGAGGGAAGAATATGCTCCAACACTGAATTAATGACCACATAGTATTGACGCAGAGGCCCCCAAAGGGCTGACGTGAAGGTCTCTGAGATGCCATATACCCGTGAGCCATCAGCACGGGATGCACAGTTGGACGCGCCACCGAACTGGTTTGTCTCCAACAGCTTGCAGCAACCACAAACCTATGAAGCCTGGTTTATTTTGTAACACAGACAATTAAAGAACAATAAATGATCAGTGGTTTATAAAAGTGCAAAACCAACTTTGGAACTTCTGTATAACTTTTAATAATTTAAGTGAATAATACCACTGAAGAGTGAAAGTGTTTGAAGCCTCATTAAAGACAGGAAGTGATGGTGGAGCATCGTTAGCAACCCTTCTCTTACCTCCTGTCAGTGAAGGTGAAGGTGTGTGGAGCATCGGCCAAAATCTGAATGCCTCGACTTTTCACGCGTGCAAGAGCATTTGAAATAAGGCAGGTACTAGCTCTAACTAGGACAGATGTTCTGTGTTTATTTTAAATTTTTTAAATTGATTTGAGAGAGAGAGAAAAACATTGATTTGTTGTTCCACTTATTTATGTAATCATTGGTTGATTCCCATATGTGCCCTGATGGGGAATCCACAACCTTGGGGTTTTGAGACGATGCTCTAACCAGCCGAGGAGCTACCCAGACAGGGCATGGCTGTGTTTATTAAACAGTGGTGAACATCTGAATGAAAAGTAAAAAATCATTTGGATGGTCTGTTTGCTTCCCAAAATTTAGTTATTTGGAATTATCCAAAAATAGTTAGAAATGCCTGGTGGCTCTTAAGGTTTATCCACCCCATGGCTTTGGAATGCAACAGATACATGGAGTTTTACAGGACTTTAAACCATTTGAAGAAAGAATCACGTCTAATTTTTATTGTAAACCAAGAACTCTCCCACAGATCCCTGTTCAATAAATGTTGGATGGTTGAATGAATAAGAATTAGAATTAATTAATGCTCCAGCATTCCAAAGGTGCCACTATCTATTATCAAGAAACAAGGTGAGCCCTGGCTAGTGTGGCTCAGTGGATTGAGCACTGGCCTGCGAACCAAAGGGTCACCAGTTCAATTCCCAGTTAGGGCACATGCCTGGGTTGCAGGCCAGGTTCCCAACAAGGAGCACATGAGAAGCAACCGCACATCGGTGTTTCCCTCTCTTTCTCCCTGCCTCCTCCTCTCTAAAATAAATAAATACAATCTATTTTTTTTAAAGATTTCATTCATTTTTAGAGAGGGGAAGGGAGGGAGAAAGAGAGGGAGAGAAACATCAATGTGTGGTTGCCTCGCGTTCACCCCCCCACTTTGGACCCAGCCCCGCAAGCCAGGCATGTGCCCTGATTGGAAATTGAACCAGCGACCCTTTGGTTCGCAGGCCGGCACTCAATCCACTGGGCCACACCAGCCAGGGCTAAATAAATAAAATCTTAAAAAAAAAGAAATAAGGTGAGAGATCCTGGCTGGGTAGCTCAGTTGCGTCCCAATATGCCAACATTGCAGATTCTATCCCTGGTCAGGGCACATAGAAGAAACAACCAGTGAATGCACAAATAAATGGAACAACAAATCGATCTCGATCTCTGTCTCTGTAAAATCAATAAATTTAAAAAAAGAGATAAGGTGAGAGAAATGAAAACATGTTCACAAAAATATTCGGAAAAGAATGTTTGTACCAGGCTTATTGATAATAGACCAAAGTGGAAACACCCAAATATCCATCAGCTGGAGAATGGATAAACAGATTGTGATATAATCCATACAATGGACTATTACTCAGCAATAAAAAAGAATGTAGTACACATGGCTGGATCTCAAAAACATTACTCAGCTAAAGAATACAGATGCAAGCCCTGGCCCGGTAGTGCAGTTGTTTAGAATGTCGTCCTGATAGCCAAGTTTCCAGGTTCAATCCCTGGTCAGGGCACATATCAATGAATGAATCAACCAAAGAAGGCATAAATAAGTGGAACAACAAAGTAGATGTTTCTCTCCCTCTCTCTCAAACTCAATCAATAAAAAAGCTTAAAATATACATGCAGAAGAGTACATGATGTATGATTCCACTTACACAAAACCCAAGAGCAGACAAAACAACAGTGATAGGATTCAAGAAGTTGCAGTGGTTGGGTGGTGGTAGGTGCAGGGTAGTGAACTTATAAAGGACATAGGGAACCTTCTGGGGTGATGTCTCAGTACCTCATTTGGGGAGTTACATAGGTGTATATTATTGTTGAAATGCGCCAAACAGAACACTTAAGATCTGTGTATTTAATTGTATGTTAAGCACAAATCGATACAAAAAAATTTTTAAGCAAAGGTGAGAGAGCTGGTGGGAGTAAACATCGTGACATCTTTTAGGCTCTGATAATAACTGTCATCAGTCATTTGAAAAAAGTCAAGCTACCCCTTATGCTCAGGAACCCACAATGACATCACCTGTGCTGTCAAATCTGCATCCTGGTTCTGATTTCCTACATACAAAGCCTCCTCCATGAATTCCCACTTCTCACCCTACCAAGGTAATCTGCTCACTATCCCACACAGATAATGTGCTCTTTCCTCTCTGAGTCTCCTTATGTCCTTACCCTCTCTGTATCCTACTCAAATTTTTTCTCTGCCCTTCAAATCCCATTTTAAATTAAGGAGCTCCTTCCCAGAGGAACTCTTGATTAATCCTAGCCAGTCTGTGCACCCTATGTTCCCTCAGCTTTTATGTTCCTTTATTTGACCAATAACATGATGCTTTAAGTGTCCAACCTTTTGGCGTCTCTAGGCTACACACTAAATACACAAACACTGATGAAAACTGATGAGCAAAAAAAAAGTTTTAAGTAAATTTATGATTTTGTGTTGGGCCACATTCATAACCATCCTGGGCTCCATGCAGCTGGTGGGGAGGCAGGTTGGACACCCCTGCAAAACATACCACAACAGAAGCAATTTAAATAAAATGGACCGAGACTGTGGCTAGGGATCCCTTTGTATTTCCTGCAGAATCCAGTTCAGAACCTGCATTTCCCGGCCAGTCAGTACAATGCAGATTATGAAGATTATGGTATCCAGATGGAGGGCAAATAGATATTTATCCAAAGACCACTGAGAATAGGACTGATGGGAGCTCTGAGGCCCTCAAGGGCCTAGGTGGGCCGTTTGCTTTTCCACTTTTAAGCATGCGGCTAGTTAGTTCAACAGGGAAGAAACTCATCCTCACTGAGATAGCAAGTGGCTGAGAACAAGGTTTTATGCTTTTTCTGCTCAGGTTTCCCTCCTCCTAAACCAGTGAGGAACCGGGCCAGCATTTCTCTGGAGAGGAATGGAGTCTTCCCAGCGCCCAGTTCTCCATATTACTGGGAGGATCCCATCCCGAAGGAAGAAAAGGGAGGCACTCAAGACTCTTCCCATAGATTTACTCCTAACACGTATGCAGGAAGGCAAATTACAAACACCGACGCTCACAAGCACAAAGACACGTGCACGGCCAGCCTCACAGAAGCAGACGCACATGCCTGTGGGTCTGCGCGCACCTACTTAAGTTTTCTGTGCTATATATGCCCCCAATTTCACCCCAGCTCGGCCCGGACTAGGGTCCCGTACCCTGGCTCTAGGGAGGTTTACCAGGCCCGACCCGGCCCAGCCTGGGGAGAGCGTTTCTCTGTAGGGGGGAGGGGCAGTCCTTCCCTCCGGGGCGGAAGCGGCGCGCGCCGGCGGGGCAGACTTAGCTCTCGTCCTGGGAACATCTGGAGGAGCTGGGAGGGGCGTGCATCCAGGGTGAACGTGGATTGGCTGCGCGGGAGAAGGGAGGCGGGACCTGAGCGAGGGGCGGAGCTCCCTGGCCCCTTTAAAGCCTTGACATCAAGAGGCGGCCCCAGCACCCCCCTTCTCTGCCCCTCGCCCCTGAGGTTCGGCCATGGACCCGGCGGATCCAGCCTGCCCTGGTCCAGCTCAACACCTGATTTCGGTGAGTTGTAGCCTACTTGGGATTTAAAGGGAGGCGAGTGGTGGGGGTCTGTAAGCCTCGGGCTGGGGGTGAGGGTTGTAAAGGGTAAGGCTGTCGTGTAAGCCTTGGTTGGGAAGGGGCGGCGTGGCTACCAGCCGGGACCTCGCTGCCTGCCCCTCCCCGCCGCGCTCTCCCCCAGGGGTCGGGCTGGGACACTGTCCACCCCTACCCCACCCCCTCCCGCCCCCCGCGCCATCCTCGCGCACACTCCGTGGCCCCGGAAGGGAAACTTTCGGGAGAGGGGATGTTCCGGGGGCCGGTCTCCCTCCCTCTTTGAAAGCACTGACCTTGCCCCAGCTGCACACTCCACCCCACCCGTATCCCACTGTCCGGGTGCCGCTTAGCGGTGCCCGGTTGTTGCGGTAGGGGAGGCTCTTCCCTAAGCGCAGGCGCGGAGCAGAGCCCTGGGCTCCTCTTCGCACTTAGTAGTTCCCGTGGCCTGGGGCGGTAGGGCGTGGGGGAGGTGGGGAGAGGCAGAGAGATCTGGGCCTGCAGGAACGACCCATCGGGGTTTTGAGGGTCTGCGGTTAGCAGCTCGGTGGGCTGAACACTAAAGAGAGGCTGAGGGAGGAAGAAGGGCAGGGAGGGGAATGGGGCCAGGACAGTGCCTGCAGAAAAGACTCTGGGTCCTGGCTGCGGTGCCAGAAGAATGCCGAGAATTTATCTGTGCCCAACACTCCCCTGGCCTAGCCCGACTGGGAAAGCGGCTGTCCGAACCCCAGCCGCCATCTCCTTATCCTGGGCCCAAGCTGGGATACAGCCCTGGCACTGCCCCAAGGGTACAGAGGGCTCTCACCTCCCACAGGCCTGGTTTTCCAGGTGTATCAATGCTATGCACTCAGCCTGTCCAGCTCTCCTTTCTAAATGCTCTCCTTCCTGAGGAGCCAGGGTTCTTAAGCTGATGAATTTCCCTGGCTGTAAAGGCAACTCCTCTTATTCCCTCTCTACTCTTCTCTGTCTCCAACAGGTCTTCCTGTCTCTAAGCCCAATTGTCTGCCAGAGATAGTGGTTGGAAGCAGATACTTGGGACAGGGATGGTCCTGAGGGACAGTAAAGAAGGGGATCAATGTCTAACCATTCTGTGGTCAGTACTTTTGAGGATAGTGGACCTAGCCCAGCTGCCTTGTTGCAGACCCTCTCTTGCTAGACATGATGCCAGCTGACTCTGAGACTCCTTGTCTGGCAAGAAGGGAGACAGTTCACTTCCCAAATTGGCCCCTTGCCTCTCTTAGAACAACCTGGGTTATGGTACTTCCTACCTCAGAGGAGTACAAGTATTCCTATCTGGGGACATTCACACATAGTTCCACTCTGTTTTTGTTGTTGTTTGTTTTTTAAAAGATTTTATTTCTTTATTTTGAGAGAGGGAAGGGAAGGAGAAAGAGAGGGAGAGAAACATCTATCAGTTGCCTCTCACACACCCCGCAACCCAGGCATGTGCCCTGACTAGGAATCAACTGGTGACCAATCCACTGAGCCACACCAGCCAGGGCCCAACTTTGTTTTCTAAATCTATGGTCTGTGTGAGGTGGCGTGGGCCCTCCATCATCTTTCTCCCACTCAGGTCTTTGGGAGAGAGTGAGACCTACACAGGCAGGTGGCTTTGGCTGCAGGGAAGAAGGCTCTTCACAATAGGCAGGTGAAACCCAACATGCATGAGGACCAAGCTGTTGTCACTGTGGACTAAGTCAGAAGCTCTGGTCCCTGAACTTCCTAGCTTGCTGTGTGACCTTGATCAAGATAGTTTGCCTCTCTGGGCCAGTTTACCCCATCTGCAAAATTCACCGGTTGGGTTAGAGAGCTCTCTCATTTCCTTCCACTTTTGATACTGTGGTTCCACTGATGAAGGAGAAAGGTCCTCTGGCAGGGTGGCCCTGTTTGGAGAAGTGGGTGTTAGGTGATGTGGTTCTAAATCTCAGTTACTTGAGATTAGAACCTTGGGTGGAGGGGAGTAGACTCCCTTATCCTGCCTAAGAGTAGCCCTTGTCCTGCTCACCCCTGGTGCCTTGGGCTGTGAACTCTTGTGGCCTGGGGTTTGGCCCACCCATCAAGGCCTCTGGTGAGACATCCTGGCCTGGTGGGCCAGTCTTTGAGTTGGGCCTGTGGGGAGGGGTTGAGAAAGGAGGCAGCCGAAGGCCAGCAAGGTAAGCAGATTCCCAGGAGACAGTTTGCATCTCAGCTGTTGGGACTTGTTTTAGGATCAGGGCCAGAGAGTACAGCACACTCATCTGCTCTCTTATGGGAAGAGGACAAGGAGGGCCCACTATTGGTGCCCATTCCAGTTCCTGCCCTACTCACCTCTGCATTCACACCCCAGCTCCCAGTCAAGGAGCTAAGGAATCTTCCCTGCTGCCCTCACCCAGCCTAGCCAGCCTCTCAGTCCCTGACATGCTAGCCTAGCAGCTGCAGAGACAGGCTGCCCCTACCCCACCTTTCCCAGCTTCCTTCCCTCAGGGATTAGGGCTTTCTCAGGAGTCAGGCTCCCCAGGTTGGGACTTGCTCTGTAGCTCAAGAGCCAAAGGCCTCCACGTTCTCCTTGTTTGTTTTCATCCTTGGTCTCCCAGGTGCTGAGTGGGATGTTGAAGGAGAGGTAGTAGTTAGAGAGGCCCGGATTGGTTGGATATGGGGCTCATTCTCCTGCATCGCTCTTCCCTCTGCTAGCCCCCGTGGGCCCTGCTGCCCCTGGGAGTGAAGCTGCCACAGGAGGTATTTAAGTTACATCCCAAGGAAATCTTTCTCACTGCTAGGAAGCTCTGGAAGGGAGAATGGAAGTTCCCAGGGAGGTCAGTTTCCCAGCAAGTGGGTAATGGTGGAGTCTCTGCCGGAGTGAAGGATGCAGCTGTTGCTAGGCAGAAGCTGCTGTTCCCTCTTGGGGTGTGGCTGACGCTGGCCAGCCAGAGACCTCTGTAGAAGCAGGAGGAGAAAGGACCCTTGTTTGGTAGCTGAAATGGGGTGCGGGGCCCCATCAGCCCTGGGTCACCAGAACTGTATCTCTAAGAACAAATGCTGCTCCCCGCCCCGGCTTCCTCTGGCTCCTCCCCCAATTCACCACCACTGTCTGCTGTGGCAGTCCTCACCCGAACTTGGCAGGCTCCTCCAGCTGCACTAATGGACTGATTGGATTTTCTACACTCAGAGTTTGGGGTTTCTGATTGAACATGCAAATTTATGTAAATCAATCTGGGATTTGCCACCACATCAAAACAACATAGACTCATAGGCTGGAAGGAATCCTAGAGACAGGCTAGTCCAACGCCCTCATGTTTAAAATGGGGAAACTGGAGTCCAGAGGGGAAAGTGATTCATACAGTGGTGAGTGTCAGGCAGGGCTCCTGACTCGGGTCAAGTGTTTTCCACAGAGCCATTCTGCCTTAGTTTCTCATGCAGGAGGAGGCCTGGCTGAATTTAAAGCAGAGAGGGCAGTTCTTGAACCTGAGATTATGGAAAGCTGGGCACTAGGAGGGGTGGAGTATTATTTCTGGAACCTCCCCCAGTGGCTCTGGTCAGCTGTCTAATATGTAGAAGTAAAACAACTCCAGGTCCCTTCTAATAACATCCTTAATGCTTTTCCCCAGGCCCTGCCCTGGAAAGTTAGAGGACAAGGTCGTTGGTTGCTGCCTGGCTTGGCCCTTACAGTTTTCCTGGAGCTGAGATCACATCTGTCCCCAGCATCTCTCCCAGGACCAGGCACAAACAGGCTGTGGATAGATCTGCATAGGCAGTGCCTTTACCCTTACATTCTCATTTGAGTCTCCGTAGCTTCCCTCTGTGGCCACCACGGGAAAAGATCTTTGGTGTTTTATGACTCTTTGCCCACCCTCCCCTCCCCTCTTGGAGGGCACAGGCCAGCTGGGGCTCCTCTGCAGTTTTCTGCAGCATGATCAGCCCAAACAGGCCTTGCTGAGGAAGGATCTCATTATTCTAAGATCAGTGCCAAAGACGGAAGAGGGCTGCAGAGATGGGCTCTGGTTCCCAAGAAGCAGTCTCCCTACTTCTTGATGGGTTCTTGATCTGATCCACCCATCTAGCTGCAGGATGCCCCCTGGTCCCGCTTTATTATGCCTGAGGCATGGGTGGTTTGGAGGCTAAGCCCTCACTTACCCTGTGGTGGCTGTTCGCGTTGTAGATGGCAGAGATGCTCAAAGCAGCTGTCGGCCTGCTTTGCAGAACTTTGGGAGAGTGGGGTGCATGGGCTCAAGATCAGAGGCCCTGGCTCTCAGCCAGGGCTACCACCAAGCCCTGCTGCAGCCTGGGGAGGGGGCTTGAGACACACATTTGGGGTCTTCCCTCACCTCCCTAAACCCAGAACTGGCTGACTCTGGAAGGAGCACCCTTATCTTCAGTGTGCTCTCAGAACACAACAGCTAAGGAGCTGGCACCCTCGTTTCTTCACTGCCCAGGGGCCCTGATGCTTGCAGCCTTAGCTCTGTGTGAAGGGAAATCCTTCTCCCTGGGCCTCAGTTTCCCAGGCTGTGCTGATGGATTAATAACACATCATCGTTGGGGTGTGGCACCTGCTCGATAATTACCGTTTTCCCAGCTCTGGGAGTTACACAGATGAAAGAGGCCCGAGAAGGCCAGGCTGTTATTAAGGTGAATTATCATTGCTGTTATTACTGATTTCTAAAAATCCACCAGCCTCTGAGAAGAGCCCAGTCAGGCATAGCTGTCTAAACCTTATATTTGGTCCTTTAGCTCCGGGAATTCTTCAGTCCTAGTAAGGTTGGTTTTGTTTTTTGTTTTTTGAATGTATAGATATCTTTAAAGGAGAGACGACGCCATTCTGCAGCTCACACTTTGCCTGCAGGGCTTGCGTGGTAGACGCTGTGGGGGCATTGGTCTGCAGTTCTCAGTTCTCCCTCCCTACAGGCCCTCTGGGTAGGAGGATAGTGAGGCTTTTCCTAAACAGGACTGTGAGGGTCCCTGGAACTCCTGGGGTGTGGCCCTGGGGTTCTCAGCAGCTGTAGTTTCCAGGGGCTATTCACTTCACCCCCAGCTAGCTTGGGTGGGGGCCGTAATTGGCTTCTTTGTGTGAAGATCTGTTGAGACACCCCCAGAACCTGCCTGCAACAGCCCCAGGCCCATTCAGGAGTCACCCAACTTTACCCCAACCTGCCCCAAACTCTCACCGTGCCTAGTCTCCCACTCTGCCCCTGCCCTTGGCCAGACCCTCTTAGACCCCTTCCCAAGAATCTAGAATGAACTCTTATCCAATCAGAAGTGGCCCTGATCAGTTTGTGAATAGTTTGGGGCCACACAACAGTCTGGGGTGGGAGGACCTCTCATCTAACCCAAGGAGAAGTTTCTGGTAAGAAAGGGAGTGGAGACAATGGTGTCCCTTGGCCAGAGCCCCCCGCTCACCTGGCCAGACCTTCTTATCCCTCCTGTTCCAGGGGCCTGGTCCCTACTTGCTGATAGAGGAAGAGAATAGATGTCCCCAGTTGGGAGGGCTTCAGAAATCACCTGCTCACGTGGTTATTCCTTCTAACATTTTTTAAAAGTTTGATACTATTATTTAACCAGATATTTTTTTTTACCTAGTGCAAAAATCAGAATGATACAACAAGCCACACCCTGAGCAATCTTGCTGCCACCTCCCCTCCCTTCTCCCTCCACAGATAATCACTTACTAGTTTCTTACCTCTCCCTCAAGAGTTTCATTACACAAAAACACATACAAATATGTATTCTTTCTTTCTTCTTACCCAAAAGATAGCGTATAGCGTATACTGTCTTCCTCTGTCGCCTTACCTGTTGGCAATATCCGGACATACGTAGATTTCTCCTGGCAACTCTGTCTGTTTCTGACCTTTGTCACTCACCCTGTGGTCTCCAGTCCACCCTGGGCCACGAGCAGTGTTCGTTCATCTTCGTGCACTGAATTTCATTCAGATGCGGGGGTGAAGCCAAAAGCAGCCCGAGAAATTCTCAAGCAGTGGTCAGCACATGCATTCAGTCAGCACTTAACCACTATGCTAGACTCTGGAGGTCAAATGGTCATCAACAAAGGCCCACATTAATCAAATAGAATTAAACAGTCATAGAAGTACAGCGGAGATGAAGGCTGCAAAGAAAGGACGTACACTGTAAGAGTGAGTAGTCAGACCTGGCCCACCTGGGTGTGTGGGGGGTGAAGCAGGGCAGGAGCCTGGGGCCAGAACTGCAGATAGGGTGCCATGTGGCCTGGATCGCTGGGTTTCTCAACTTCATGTGGGCTTCTCCTCTCCCCTCCCCCAGTCTGTGCCCAGGAGTTTTATGGTGTCCAAGACGTGAAACCCCCTTCTCTTCCAGATGGTGTTGATAATGCCTCCTCCCCACCCCTGCCCCAGCTTTCTCTTTCCCCAGCCCTGGGCCTGCCTTCCCACTGTAGGCTGAGGGGAAGTCGGGGGCTGTTTGCTTCTTACTTCCTCTGTAGACGGCACCTCACTTCCTGTCCCTGGAGCTAGGAGAAGGTTAAAGCTCTTGGCTCTGCTGTCCCTTCCTCTCCACTGCCCCACCCCCTGCTTTCCTGGGAAGACTGCAGGCCCTGTAGGAGGAAGGCGACATCAAAGCCCATGGCTGCTCCCCAAAGGCCCTGCCGAGCTCCTCACTCCCACCCCTACCCCACACAAGGAGACCTGCCTTTGCAGCGCAGTCCTTTTCCAGACATGATCTCATCCTCTTCGGTGCCCTGCAGGGAGGGAGGGATCAGAGCTCACCCCGTTTTACAGATAGGAAAACTGAGTCCTGGAGGGTTTCTAGGCTTCACCTAGGGTCATGCCGTGTGGCCAAGCCTCAGCTGGAACCAGGAGCCCTTTCCCGTTTGTGGACACAGACAGGAGCAGAGCCCAGTGGAGACTTGTGGGCAAACTAGAGCCGCCTTCTCCTCCCAGAGCAGAGCTGGCAGCATAGGAGGTCGCTTCCGGGCTCTAGCCAAATGGTGCCCACGGAGTCAGCCCTGAGCTGCCCGTACACAGGAAGCTGTTGGCCAGCCACAGCCTGTTCCCTTTGAAGAAAGAGGCCAGGGTAGGAAGCTTGAGGGGGTGAGCACAGGAGGGGCTGAGCATGGGGATTGGGGGACATATACCCCTGGACCTGCTGGTACCACCTGAGAGCCAACGGGCTGTGCGGCCTCCCTTTTTCTCCTGGATCTGAGAGCAGATAGCTGACGTTCCAGTAGTCGGCTCTGCTGCTGCCTCCGGTCCTCCTGTGGGACCCAGTTTATGTCTCTGGTTACACTGGGATGTTGTAAAGATGCTGACTGTCCTATTCAGTCAGGGGATAGGAGAGGAGTTTCCGGGGCCAGGGGACCAGGAAACACTCACCTTCAGATGCCCTTTGATCCAGCTGCACCGAGTCATTCTGCTTCCATACATATCCAGAGATTTCTGCTCCTGTTTCTGTTTATGCCTCTTCTTTGGACTGGACTGAACCCCCTCCCTTTTCCTTGTACGTAAGTCCTACCTGCATCTGTAAAGGCTCAGTTTACTTGATGCCTCAAATTCTGAAAAACTCTTAAAGCTTCAACTTAATATTTCTCTCCTGATTTTTAAAGTTCTCCAAGACTTATCACATGGAACTTCTCTCACAGCACAGCGATTTACCCTCCCTGGTGTGTGTTCTCTACTGACTCAAAGCTCCAAAGAGTCTAAGAGCTAACCCACCTCTGAACTGCACCCTAGTGCCCAGCCTCATACTGAGTGATCTGTCCGGAAATGTCTCGAGATCGAATAAATTAGTCTCATTTGCCAGAGGGAGTCACTGAGGACTGGGGAATGGGTTGAGAACTTGGAAAAGGTCATATTAATGTCAGGGACAAATCTGAAAATGTCCCTTGTTCACCTTTCAGTATGGTTTGGTTTGTCAGTGGGCCCTCAAAGCCTTTTGGGTAGGAGACAGTTGGGGGTCTTTGGGGGAACCTGATGAGCCCGTTGTACATTCTCACCTGTCTTTTCTTTCTGGTCTTTTTCTGTCTGGAATGAAACAGATCACCGGCTTCAGGGCCTCGCTGACAGGAGCATGTACCAGCAGAGAGTGTAGAGGGAGAGCAGAGATACAGTCAGGATCCCTCCTCAGGGAGCCCCCTTCTGACAGCATGGCAAGTCCCTTCTTCCTCTCAGGGGAGCACCAGAGAATAGGACACACTGCTGTTTGAAACCCTGATCTGCAGGAGGCACTTTAAGAAGAAAGAGCGATATGGGCTGTATCAGTCCAGGTCAGCTTTTCAGATTGCCAAACCAGGACAGGGTGCCAGGGTCGTGTTGAGGGCTTTGGTCCATCACCAACGCAGTAGGAGGTCGTGGGGAGATTTGAAGTGGGAGGGACACAATCAGGTTTACAGTTTAGAAAGAAGATTCCTCTGGTAGAGCCCCAGTGAAGTGATTGCGGCCCTGGCTGTGTAGCTCAGTTCTTAGAGCGTCGTCCCCTTATGCTGAGGCTGCAGGTTCGACCCCCGGTCAGGGCACATGCAAGAATCAACCACTGACTTCTTCAATAAGTGAAACAGCAAGTCGTTGTTTCTCTCTCTCTCCCTCTTTCACTCTGTCCCTCCCTTTCTCTAAAAATAAATTTAAAAAGAAGCAATTGTGGCAGGGAAAATACAAGATAAGCATGGAACAGCTTATGGTGCCAGAAAGTAAGCAAGTGGTAAAAAATAACTTTTTTGAAACGGAGACTGGAGAAGTGTTCAAAGGAGGGTATAGGCACCAACCTGAAAGACCCTCATTGGCCAAAGCCGAAACGGAAGCGATGAAGTAAATGATGACACTATTGCCTTTTAATCCGAAGATTAAAATTAATGTCTGTGAGCTCACACTGGTATAAATATGTAATTAAGTAAGTAAGTGGGAGTGGAGGGGCAGCTCTTCCCTACAGAAAACTTCCAATTAGTAAATGTACAAGGGAGGAGGGAGATGGAAAGTTACCATTAGAACACTGTAGCAAATGTTGCAGATAAGACCCACTGAAAATGTAAGCAGAAATGGCTATGTGCATGGTCACAAAATATTGCTTCCCAAATATGTATTAATTATAAAAGAAAAAATAGTGACTTCCCGTGGAGAAACCCCCCAGCAGACACCAGTAACCAAGTGATCAAGGTTAACGTCACGCATGGCCCTGCTGTAATGCTCTGAGAAGGGCATATCACCTCTGCGGTGTTCTTCCCAAACGTTCATAACCTCAATCCAATTGGAAAAAAACGTCAGACAAACCCAAATTAAGGAACATTCTCCAAAATAAAGTCTGTGGTTTCGTTTTTAAAAATTGTTCTGCCAAAGAAAGATGTAGAAGAGTGAGAACATGCTGCTCTGTCTGTTTAAAAAGGATAAAATATGTACACGCACACGAACAACATGCACGGAAGTAGAGGTGGGAGAGGAGCTGGGGCGGGGCGGGGGTGGACTGTCGTAGACAAGGGAAAAGTCAGCAAGAAAGTGCAAAGAAACCTATGGACAGGAAAACATATTTGCGAGTTACATACCTGATAAGGGACTTCTGTTCAGAACATAGAATGTATTCTTACAGCTCCATAATAAAAAGGCACATAATCCAATTGAAAAATAAGCAAAGGAGCTAAATAGACATTTCTTCAAGAAAGATATACAAATGGCCGATAAGCGCATGAAAAGATGCTCCACATCAGGGAAACGGAAATCAAAGCCATAAGTGAGATGTCACTTCACGCACACTAGAACGGCAAACCAGAGAACCAGACAGTAACAAGCGGCGAGGATGTGGAGAAATTGGAACTCTCGTGTCCTGTGGGTGGGACTGGAAAACTGTGTATCTACTTGGAATATAGTTTGACAGTTCCTCAAAAAGTTAAACCTAAAGTTACCATATGACCCAGCAGTTCTACTCCTAGGTACATTCTCAAGAGAAGTGAAAAACATACATCACACAAAACCGTGCACGTGAATGCCCGAAGCAGCATTATCGACAATAGCCAAAAAGTGGAAACAGCCCAACGGACAAACCAGCCGTGGCTTGGTCATCTGATGGGGTATCATTCGGCCATAAAAAGGAATGAAGTGCGAGAAGCCAGTTACAAAAGACCACTTATGATTCCATTTGTGTGAAATGTCCAGAATAGGGAACTATAGAGACAGAAAATAGATTAGTGGTTGCCTACGGTTGGGGGAGAGGACACTAACTAAAGGGCAATAAAAATGTTCTAAAACCGGCTGGCCATGGTTGTATGTACCTGTGGACATACTACAAACCACTGAACTATTCTCTTTAGGTGGCTTAGTTGTATAGAAACTGTGTCTCAAAGCTATTAAAAAAAAGTCCAGAAGGAAGTGGCCTCCAGAGGTACAGGTGCCTGAGGAGCACTGGGGACTGAAAACTGTTGCCCATTCAGCATTGTGGCAGTGCTGCGGAGGTTGGACCAGGCTGAGGAAAAGGAAGGAGGATGGACCTTTTTTGTTGTCTTTTGTTTTTGTTTTTGAGAAGTTTGGCTGTGAGAGACAGAAGAGGGCAGAATCTGGAGAAATGTCAGGGGAAATTATTAGATGAAAGACACCTGAGAGGTTTTAAAGGTAGATGGGAAAGTTCCCTCCAGGACACAGGTGGCAAACACAAGGCCCGAGGGCCGAATCCGCCCTCCACCTTGTTTTAGGCACCTTGTTTCTACCCGGCGGCAGCACTGAGCTCTCACTTAACTGTTAAGGAGGAGTTACATTTATACAGTCCTAAAATTACATTCGGCCCTGTGAAGGCAACCGCGAGGCTGATGTGGCCCCCGGTGAAAATAAGTTTGACACCCCTGCTCCAGCAGGTGATTACTGAAGACACACACACAGGAAGGATCTGGGGCGGGAAGGACCGCCTTGCCTGGGAAGAGAGGTAACGGGTACTGGGGAGATGCGGAGATTTTGATGACACTGGGAGGCTGGAGGCAGGAGATTTGACGGGTTTTCCCTCTGCCGGCTTTCATCCCAAAGGATGGATACACCAAAGGGAAACGAGGGGTGGTAAGCCAGAGGTCTGAGGAGAGTGGAGAGGTGGTGAGCTAGGAGCTGTTGAAGCGGTCATGTCAGAGAATGAGAGAGCACCTCTGACAGGAAGCCTTGGTAAGAGTGTCCAGCAGCACTGGCCATCTGGCTGAGACAGCTGTCCTTTGGTGAGGAAAAAGTGAGAGATTGTGTGAGTAAAAGCCTGGGACAGGAGTGTGTGTCAGTTCCTGTCCCTTACTACCCCCAGCCTCTAGGGTCTGGAAAGAAGCGTTGACTTGGAATGCTAAAGTCAAGAATCTTCTAGGTTCCGGAGATCTCGTAGAACTGCCCTGTTTGGCACAGTCATGCACAGTAACCGCTGACTGCGTGTGGCTGTCGGATTTAAAATTCAGTTCCTCCGTTGGCCTGGTCACACTTCAGGTGCTCAATAGCCACCTATGACTAGTAGCTACTACATTGAATAGCACAGAATAAATATTTTCATCATCACAAAAAGTTCTACTGGACCACGTTGTTCTAGAAAAGTGATTCTGAAACTATTTGACCTGAGGGCGCCTCTACCCAGCAGTTTTCAGCCTTTTTCATCTCGTGGCACACATACGCTAATGACTAAAATTCCGTGGCACATCAAAAATATATGTTTTTGCTTATCTAACAAAAAAATAGCTATGCGTTTGATTCATTCACACCAGACAGCTATTGTTGTGTTGGCTGTTGTCATTTTTTTATATGACAGTCTGAGGGAAAAGAGGTCGGGGCCCCTGACTAAATAGTCAGGTGTTGCATGTTTTAAAAATTCTTGCAGCACGCCAGTTAGAAATCGCTGCTCTATACTGTTGAAAATTAATGTATTTTATGAAAAATAATGATATATTTTTCAAAACAAAAACAATAGTAAGAACGATGGCATTGTTCTTCCTCTTTTGCACATCTATCACCTGACTTAATAGCAGGCCTCTGGGTTCTCCACGTCTATTCTTCAGTCAGTCCTTTGTGATAGTATGTACCGCAGTCTCTGGAAAATGCTGCTACACACTTACATGAGGGTGCAAAAGGCAAGCAATGTCTTAGTCATGTTATGAAAATAGTTTTGACCCCGTGGATTCCTTGAAAGGGCTTCGGGGTCCCTGGACTGCACTTTGAGAACCGCTGTTCTAGAAGAACCCCCACTTGGCCTGAAGGAACTTGTCCCTGAGGAACTGTATGATTTGCCAAAAGTCACACAGCAAGTACATCGCAGCGTCGGGACTAGACTCTAAATCTTCTGCCTCCTGATCTTAGTCTTTTTCCAGGACCCTTGGCTGGGCTAGCGCGGGCCCCCCTGGGCTTTCGGCTTCTTGGCTGCAGAGCCCCTGGCATGTGGCCCTGTAAATAAACCCATTGTGTCTGTGTGGAGCCCCTTCCCTCTCCCACCCCCAACAGCTGCTTTTCTGTTGTTGGCTTGTGCTCTGGACAGGGAACATGAGGGTCCCAGGGGGGAGAGGTCAGCTGGTGGGCTCCCAGCATGACTGCCCTCCCTCAGGCCCTGCCTGGAAGGGCAAGTGACCGATCCCACCGTCAGTCCAAAGAACCCACATTGCAGTGTGGAGGTTTTTGGAGTGGCTGTGAAGGGGAAGTTAGAGGGGGGATTCAGGGGGCCCCTGCCCCATGGACAAATGCCTCTCAGAAAGGCTATTGTGTCTAAGGACCAGTTGTCAGGAGGAAAGAAGGAAATTCTTGTCTTTCCTCTTTTCCTGAGGGGGGGTGGTGGTGGGGGGGGGACCATTAGAATTCTTGGGGTTAAAAGATGCTTTGGGCTAGAGATGCAGGTGGCCACTTTCAGGGCCCTGTCCTTACACTCCTTCCCACACCCAAAGGCAGCCGGGCTGACCTGGCTGGGAAGGGGTGTTTGCTGTGGGTGTAGAAGCTGCTGTTTACAAGTGGACTCTTGGGTGTGACAGGGATTCCAGAAAGCAGCTGGGGGGCAGGGGGGTGGGGGAGGCAGAGGGGGAAACCGTTGGTGTTACGGATGATTCTGTTGTTAAAGGGAGCTTCTCCATCTCTGCCATCCTGCAGCTGCCCACCCCTCCCCCACCTCCTGTCCCTGGCTTCTCTCCCTAGAGGACTCTAGGGGGAACAGCTGGTGAATGAGGGGCTCACCAGGGCCCCAAGGCCTTGGCGAAGGGCCCAGCTTAGGGAGCATGGAGGACAGGCCTGCTGCCACTTCTCTGGCCCCTTCCTGCCTGGCCTGGACTTGAGTTTGGCCTGTGCCCGGCAGGGGAGGGAGTAGGAGCCGCAGACCTGACTCCTGTGATCTGGCTGCCTGAAAGGCCAAGGTTGATCTCTTTGAAGCCCTAGACGCCCCTGTCCCCTCCTGGCTTTAAAGGGGAAGTGGCTGCCCTGGCTGGTGTGGCTCAGTGGATTGAGTGCCAGCCTGCAAACCAAAGGGTTGCAGGTTTGATTCCTGGTCAGAGCACAGGCCTGAGTTGTGGGCCAGGTCCCCAGTTCAGGGGTGGTGTGCAACTGATTGACGTTTCTATCACACATCAGTGTTTCTCTTTCTTTCTCCTCCCTCCCCCTCTCTCTAAAAATAAACAAATAAAAAGGGGCAATGGGTAGTGGGTCATGACTGACTCGGCTGAAGAGACAGTGGTCACCCAGATTCACTCTGCAGTTGGGCTCAGCCAGCCACGTCCCCAGGCCAGGGATGATCCACCCCCCACACAAGCAGCTGTTCCCCTTCCCTGTCCCTGGCTGTTTGCAAACTGCCCTCACCCCCCAAGGACTGGCCATAGAGGCGCTCTTCCTCGCCCTCCTCAGCACTGAGGTCACCTCCCGCTGAATCAGGCCTTTGTGGGAGACAGGACTGCTCATTGGTTGGCAGTTCCGGCGGGAGAAGCCACCAGTTCAAGTTAGAGCTTCCACCCCCACAGCTTCATCTCTACCCAGCCCGGCTGGCCTCATGTGTTCCAGACCCAACAGTCAACATCCAGGGTGTATTCTGGGACCACTGGAGGAATGTTTGAAACCAGGGCCATCCTGAAAACCCAGGCTGGGGGTTTCCCTGGCCACAGGTCAGGATGGACACAAGCTGTGAGTAGTTGTGGGCCTGGGAGAAGGGGGAGGGTGCTCAGCCCCTGGGGCAAGGGGCCCCCAGTGCCACTCAGCAGGGACAGCCACTGGGGAATTGACCTGGGTTGGGTTTTTTTCTCATGAGATTTAGGCTGAAAACCCAGACTCTGAAGGGCCTAATTAGGCTGATTGGGAGCCAGAGGTGGTAGTATCTCTCTGGATCTTAATATTTCCCAGAGGAGTATAAAGATACAGGAAGTTTTCCTAACACCATAGAAATCTTGAACTCAAATTCTGGTCTGACTCATAGCGTGAGCCCCTCCCCACCACCAAGTTCAAATGCAGATCTCTTCCCTGGGACTCTTAACAACCCTGGCCAAAAGCTTCCTGCCCTCTCCTTGTGGCCCTGCAAACACAGAGAAAGACCCTTATCCTGAGTTGGCCAGACCACCTTGGCCAACCACAGCAAACATCTCCCCCAGAGTGAGGGTGAGTCACAGCCTGCCTGCAGTCGACATTTTCAGAGCCCTTCCTAGTCCCAGCCAGGGAACCCGGACTCACATGGCAGAGCTGTTGCTCTTGGGTGGCTTATCACTTGGAGGCTATCTCCCAGGTCACAGTGGGACTCAGGCCTCCCTGCCCTGAGACCCAGAGGGGTTCAGATTAGAGGGTGACATGGTTGGCTCTGTGGGGTGTGTTGGATCCCCACACTCCTTGACACACAAAACCGCATGTACATAACCCACAGCCAGTCCACATTTGGGGCCTTGAGTCTGTACTGGCTGCTCAGTTTGTTTGTTTGTTTGTTTGTCTGTTGGCTGTGTAAATAGGGTGCTTTATTCCCCAGAGTGATACATGCTAAAGTGGACTGGCCTTGGGCTGACGACCCCACATGTACAGAATGGGCAAAGTGGGTCTCTGAGAAGTCTGATTTGCCTGCTGTGGGAAGGGAAGTGGGGAGGATGGAGCTGGGCATTTCAACCGGGGATGTGTTCAGTCCTGTGCTCCTTCCAGTGTGGAATGCTGGGAGATAAGTCAGCACTCAAGATGGTCACTTCTAAGCAGGGCATGCCTGCCGGGCTCGGAGGATCTTCCCACTGGACATCTGATCTCTCCCGAGCCCAGGCAGGAACCCCTGACCAATGAAGCCCCAGGGCCTGGATCTGATCCTGAATGTCTGCAACTACATCCCCCACTGGTGCCGCTCCACCTCCCCTAGTTCAGGATCTTGGTTCAGGGGCTGGGAGGAGTAGCCAGCTGGGCTTGTACCAGTTTCCCCCTGCTATTCCTCAGACTCCTCACTGCTCCGATCCCAGTGCCTTGGAGGGCCCTGGTGTGGCCCTAGTTTCTCAGTCTGATTGGGGGAGACACGTTCAGGGCCCAGGGTGTCTCCCCCTAGTACTACTGCTGCTCAGGGCAGGGGCTGCTCAGAGCCTAAGGCTGGACCCTATATTTATGTTTTTTGGAAAAGTTATTCTCCTAGACCACCTCCACCCTTAGTTCACTTTTTGTTGTGTAAAAGACATAAGATTTGGGTGTCCACAGTTTTAGCTTTATTCTTTCCTGGCCCCTCAGCACTGCCCTAGTCATTCTGCCCCTGTCCTTCACCTGCCCAACTTTATTCTTCACACTAAACGCACTGCTGCCCCTGCCCCAACCCATCTATTCCCTGGGAGTGTCTACTGGGGAAATACATAGGGAGGGGATTGAGGAGAGGCTAGTGAGCGGTGGGGACAGGTGTCTCCTAGAGTCGGGGGACAGCCAGTGGGAGCCAATGAGTGACAGCACAGAGATGAGTGTTGTGGGCTGGGCGGAACTGGCCCAGTGGTGGAGGTAACCTCAGGCCTTTTTTTTTTTGTTAAAGATTGTATTTACTTATTTTTAGAGAGAGGGTAAGAAAGAGAGAGAAACATCAAACATGTATGAGAGATACATCAGTCGGTTGCCTCTCGCACGCGTCCACCTGGGAAACCTGGCCCACAACCCAGGCGTGTGCCCTGACTGGGACTCCCACCAACAACTTTCAGTTTGCTCGATCCGCTGAGCCACACCAGCCAGGGCCCTGTTTTGGTTTTAACCCCTGTTTGTATCTGTGGGCGGTAGGGTATGTCCTGATTTTTCTTGTTTTTTCATTTTGTTTCCAGGAGCCCCCCTCACACTGTTGCACACACTCACCCTCTCACTCGGGAAGACATGCTCTCCCGTTCACTATTGCCCCTCTTTCTAGGGTGTCAGGCAGAGAGCAGTGAAGGCTGGGTTGGCAGGAGGAGGGTTGGAGAGGAGCAGCCCTCTGAGGACAGGGAGGATTGGGCAGCACCCTCAGATCTTCAGGTGCCCCTACGTGGGCACCCCAGGGTGAAGAGCCTGGGACTCAGGGTCTGCCTACCTGTGAGTAGAACAGAAGTGGGGGATGTCGCAGCGGCCTCCACTGCAGGACTTTGCACTGTGCCTGCATCCGGATGTGATAACATGAAAACCTACGTTTACTGAGTTCACGCATGACGCTCTGTATGTTGTCTCATTTCATCCTCCAACAACCCTTTCTGCATAGTACTTTGTTTTTTTAATCTCCACCTGATGATACGCTTATTGATTTTAGAGAGGGGTGAGAGAGAGAGAGAAGAAACATTGCTGTAAGAGAAACATGGATCAGTCGCCTCCCACACGTGCCCTGACCCGGGATTGAACCCAAAACCTTTTGGTTTGTGGGACGATGCTGAGCCACCGGCCAGAGCTCTGCATAGTATTTTTATCCCCATTAAATAGGTGAGGAAACAGATCTTGTAGAGTCAGGATTCTAACTCATATTTGTTTAACTGCAATGTTCCAGGAGCCCCGGGACTACACAGAGCTCGCTGAACATAAGGAGCTGCCGATAACAACTTGTGTACAGAGAGGTCACATCAGGGTGGGCGAGATCCAAGCCAGCCCAGTGTGCTCTGAATCAGCCATATGAGTTTGGCCCCATCTTTTGCCTCTGGAGCCTGCTCCCTCCCCAGGCTGGTGCTCCCCTGACAGGGTTGGTAGGAGACTCAAACGGGATGGTGCATGAGAAAGTACCGAGATACAGGGTACACGCAGCATATGCAAGCATAACCCACTGTTCCTTGGTTTCCCCACCTCAAACATAGGTGTTGACAGTAGCATCTAAGCCCCTTTGTGGTGATGAGGCTTAAAGAAGACTCAGGTTGTGGAAGGGCTGTCAGGTACCACGCATTGCTGTTCGTTCCCACCTGGTGTCTGAGTGATCCCCGGCTGAGAGCTGGGACTTCTGCACTGGCTCTTCCTCGACCCAGAATGCTCTTTCCATCCCGGGGTTTCATCTGGACCTCATTCAGGTCTCTGTTTAGTTGTCACCTCCCAGTGCCTTTGCAGGACCCGCATATGTTCCTTGGCTTATCTGTGTATTATCTGCCTCCCCCAGTAGAATGGAAGCTTCATAAAGGCAGGGCTTTTGCTGGCTTGTTCATCCCAGGGGCCCAGCAGCTGGCACACAGCAAAGCTCCATACATGCTTATGGAATGCATGGCTGACATCTCCCTCTGTTCCTCCACAGGCAAGGTGACCATTCTGGCTGTTAGAGTGAGTGTGCCAGCCTGGCTGAGGGGGCAGACACAGGTGAGGGGCTCCGGGACGTGTGTGGGCTCGGGGTGGGGGCTGGAGGAGGGAGGCTGGGGGTGGGAGCAGCGCCCCTGTGCCCTAGCGGGGAGGACGGACGAGAGAGCATTCAGGTGCGTGTGACGAGCTGCTGAGGCCCTCTCTTCCTTGGTCCAAAAGTGCTAAGCTCCTTTTGCGGGAGCATCAATGGGGCAGGGAGGCAAGTAGTTGCTTGTGGACCAGGGCGTCCACCCTTGTACATTAGGAAGGGTTTCCCATCTACTGGAAATTTCCACAGTAATTTGCAGAAGAAGGAAATGAGCACTTTCCTCTGGCAGAGAAATTGAAACTCTAATGGAAGATGAAGCCTAGTCAGGCCATCCAGTAACCATGGCAACAGTGTGGTGGGTGGGGGATCACACCCACAGCTCAGGTCAGACACCTGGCCGAGTTGTGTTCAGTCGGTGACAGGCACATCAGGTGCCACACCAGAAAGTGTCAGCCTGGGCAGTGAAGTGAACACTGTGTCCCTGTCCCCATGAAACCGAGGGTCTGGGGCAGACTTAGAGAGCCTGACTGGGCTTGGGTTGGGAGCCCTGAGGAATGAGGAGGAGCTGGTCAAATGGAAAGGGGGTAACGGGGTTGAGACGCCCGCAGAGGACCAGCATGCTCCAGGAGGATGGGCCGCTGGGCCTCATGGGAGCAGGGATCTCTAGAGGCACACAAGCCACCTCCCAATGTCCCCAGAAGGGTACATTGTGCCAGTTGGGCACCAGTCTCAATGGAGAATTCAGGTTTCTCCGCTCCTGGCCAGTGTCTGTGTGGCCTGTGATGGGGCAAGTGCAGTTACAGGGGTTTATAAGACAATGGCTTTTGTTCTTAAGATGAGAGACTATCTTTGTCCCACGACCAGCAGAGACTTAGCCTGATCCTGAGTTGTTACAATGTCCATGGCCATCGGTCACACTGAGCTAAACTCTGAGAATACTGACGAGTCTCATCTTTGTCTTCCTCCCCCGCTCACCTCCGCCCTGGGCCCTGGAGTAGCCTGCCTGGCCTTCTCTCACTTGTTCCCAGGGCCTGATATCAGAGGCCATGGACCCGCCGGCGGGGAGTCCTGAAGACCCGAGGCCAGGAGAGTGTACTGGCAGCAGCATGGAGCCGGGTGCCCGCCAGGAGCTCCTGCACCGATTGCGGGAGCTAGAGGTGGGACACGGGGCAGGGTCGGGGCATCAGGCCTGCCCTTTCCTCTGAGCTTGCTGGGGGTGTTTTGGGTGTGCTGCACCTTCCTCTCAGCCCCCTTTGCCAGGCTGGAGCAGAGATGAACATTTCTTAGCAGAGCTCCTCTGAGAAGCCCCTTCCTTGCTGTTAGCTCTCTAGGCCAGGTGCCAGCTCAGGGACAAGAGGCATGCATGGGGCAGGGCTGACCCCTAAATGTCTCCCTTCCTTACCCCTCTTCTCCCCGACTTTCATGCCTCTGCCGGCTCTAGGAAAGGGGTGGTCACAGAGGCCTGCCATAGGAAGAAGAGTTTAGGTAACCTGGTACTCGGGAGTTGAGGGACAAGGACATGGATTCTTAAATTAAGTCTCTTTGTCGCATTCTTAAGACCCTGCCCTCCTCCCTCCAGCCTCTTCTGCCCTCTCCTCGGGGAAATAAGGGTGTCACTCTTGGCACCTCCCACCTTAGGTCCTCCTGCTGCTGTGTCTCCTGAGCTGCTCCAGCCTCACTGACTGAGGCTGCGGTTCCCGGAAAACCAGGAGTCTCAGTTCTGCCTTCTTCGTGCCCTTGGCCCTATAGCCTCCCATGGCAAATCCAGCCAGAACCGAGAGCTGGGAGGGGCGTAGTTAGTAGACTCCTTACCGCCCCTTCCCCAAAAGGAATTTGCCTGGAGAGAAGAATGATCCCACAGCGTCCTTTCTGCCCTCTCCCTCCATCTTGCAGGCAGAGAACTCAGCACTGGCCCAGGCCAACGAAAACCAGCGGGAGACCTATGAGCGCTGCCTGGACGAGGTCTGTGGGGTCTGTAGTGGGGCTGATGCCGAGGAGGGCTGGGGAAGCACAGTCTGCCTCCTCCATGCAGAGGCTGCCCGGCTGACAGCTCTGCCTCGGGGCTTTCTGTCCACAGGTTGCCAATCACGTGGTACAGGCACTGCTGAACCAAAAGGTGAGTGGCCATGGAGATATTTTCACCCCCGAGCCCAGCCTCCCTGGGAGAGGCCCTGGCTACCACAGAGGAGGCCCCACCAGGGACCCCTGAGCCTTCTCAGCTAAGCGTTTAAGAGGGGCTATTGACCCGAAGACACTCCCCACCCCCAGCCTCTCTTCCACCTGGAGGCAGCGGTGGGGTGGGATAGGCGAGGCCAGATCTCTGAGTTAGGGTGCCTTTGATTTGAGCGGAGTGTTCCCTTACGCTGGCTCCAGCTGGTTTCTCCAAGTTGTAATGGTGCTGAAAGCAATAGTGATGTTGTGAGCATTAGGCGGCATGTGAATATTTACTCAGGTACTATGGGTAACCTCTTGACTTCCCGTCACTCTGACCCCTCGGTCTTCCCCTGCCTTGTATGCACCCTTCTCTGATGTGTGGTTTCTAAGAGACAGGGGGTTGGCTCCAGGAATTGGGGAAGGTTACCAGTGGGAATGGGATTTACCTCCCGCTAAGAGTGGTTAACTTCAGAGATTTACCATCCCCTGGAGACTGGATAGCTACAGACCTCGGCAGGCTCAGCTCCCCCACAGGAGGTTGCAGGGGGAGGGCTTGCCCGGGAGGAGTGCCCGCTGCCCTGATCGAGGGGACTGTGCTCACACTGCTCCACCCCTCCCGCCTTGTCTCCTTAACGCCCCCCCCCTCCTCCTGGGCCACGCAGGACCTTCGAGAGGAGTGCATCAAGCTGAAGAGGAGGGTGTTCGACCTGGAACGGCAGAACCAGATGCTGAGCGCCCTGTTTCAGCAGAAACTCCAGCTCACGACAGGCTCCCTCCCCCAGGTGGGCAGGAGCCATTCTCCCTCCCTCCTCACACCTCAGTTTCCTGCCCCCCCAACCCCAGCTTTACCACCACCCTCTTTTCCCCAAACACCCACCGAACTGGCTGTCAGCCGCTCCCCTCCCAGGGAAGGCCTGCCTGGCCTAATAGATCTGAGCCTTAGATGGGGGGAAAACTCCTGAGTCCCCTCCAGCTGGGCTGTCCCCACCTTGCAGGTACTCGCATCCCAGCTGGAGGGGATCCCTTCTTGTTGACAGAGAAGGTTCTTGCTCCCTCTCACCCTGTGTGGGGACAGGGGTGGAGGCTAAAAACGCACTAATTATTTCACACCCCCAGGGGGCCCCCTTGGCCACTGCATTGCCTCTTCTTGGCCAGGGGCGAGGGTGGGACTGGGTGGAAGGCACCCAGGGCTTGGTGTCACAGAGAGGTCAGGGAAGGCACGTGACCAGGTAGCCCTGAGTATGCGCACATTGCAGGCAGACAGGGAGGGGCGGGGGTAGGTTTACCGTTGTGAGTACGCAAAACACAGTTTATTCTTGTGCTCTTATTTATTAACAATGACACTTCTCCTGTACAAACAACTGTAAAGCTAGTTCTGTCTCACCCTGTGTGCTCACCCACTGACTCAGGCGTGGCTGCAGACCCTGGTCCCTGCTCCTAGTCCTGCCCGACACCTGCCTCACCCGGGAGAAGCAGCAGCCTCCTGGAAGTGAATCATGAGCTCAGTTAAGATGTCAGGTGGGGTCACTCTGTCAGGAAGCCTCAAGGATGGGGCAAGACCTGGGGGTGGGGGGATCAGGAGCAGCTCCAGGTACCTGAGGTGAACAGCAGGTTCTGAAGTCAGCCAGTGCACCCCTCACCCCACCTCTAACCTTGACAAAAAGAGAAGTACTTTCTGTATGTGCGTCTGTCTGATATAAACCAGGCAGCTCTTGGCTCCTAGACCCTGAGCAGGAAGCCCTCAGCTCCCTGGGAAGTCTGACCCTTGGCAGAGGAAGCCTGCCATCACCATGGCCTTTCTGGAGCCCCCATCTGCCAGGCTGGGCTGAGCTGGGTGAATCAGTAGCAGGGACTGTGAAGCCCCCCGGCCCCGGGTCTCATCCTGCTACAGGACTCACCCGGACTGGCTGACCCTACCCCATCCATGCCCTTCTCAGTAGCTGGTGACAAAAGAGGTGTGGATCACCCTTAAATCATTTCTTTTTACTGAAATGAATTCTGGGCCTTGAATTTGGAATTTTTAAATGAATTTTTGGGTTTGGGGCAGTAGATTTATCTTCCCCAGTGGTAACATGATGTAATGGAAAAAACATGAACCTTTGCCTCAGATAAACTTGGGTTAGATCCCTAACTTAGCTAATTCTTAGCTGTGTGACCTTGGGCAAATTATATAACCTTACAAACCAGTTTTTCCTTATAGGTGGGGATGAGAACACCTGTATTGCAGGTTGTCATGAGGATTAAATGAGATAATATGTAGAGCTTGGCCTATAGTAGATAGTCAATATTCGGCAGCTGTTTATCATCATTAATGTTACTCCCGAGTTGTACTTTGGCAGAATGAAAGCTCCATTGATAAAATGCTAATTAAGCTCTTACTATGAGTAGAGCCTTTGCCAACACACATGGAACTGGACAGGGCTGTGGCCTGTGCAGGCGAACAAAGCCCCTGACGGCTGGGACTGCGGAAGCTAAGGCAGGTCTGCAGATGGCAGTAGTGCAAAGCAGAGCTGTCCAGGAGCCAGAGGGGAGGGTGGCCATCAGAGACAGGCTGGGGAGGGCTCCCTTCTTAAGCTGACGTTGAGCCTGGGCCTTGCGGGATGGGTGATTTAAAAAGAGTGGAGTAAGGGTTAGAGAAAAGGGATTCCGTGTGGAAGGAACAGAGCAGGGCAGTCTAGGGAGCAGCAGGCTGTTCAGAGGGGCTGGAGCAAAGGGGTGTGAAGGAGCTTTGAGTGAGACAAAGCTGGAGATGGCGTCAGAAGAGCGGGCAGGCCAGGCCTGGAATGCTGGCAGAGGAGTTCAGGCTTGTCTTCAGTGGGCAGGCATAGGAGGCTTTGAGCACAAAGATGCTTTAGAAAAAAAGTAAGAGGTGCTTTAGGCTGTCCTACACACTGGAGATTGAAGGGTTGAAAGACCACCCAGGTCGGAGAGGCTGAAACGCTGAGCAGCGTCCAGCCAGAGGGGTGAGGATCGGGGCTGAAGGAGCGGCTACAGGTGGCCAGAGGGGAGGCAGAGAGACGGGCAGGGCAGGATTTAAAAGCTGTGGAGGATGAGAGGGAAGGGTTAGAGCTGACTGGTATCTAGTTGAGATGCCTAAGCAAAGGAAGTGACATTCTTGGGGACAGAGAGAAGTGACCTATGATTAAATAGTACTTTTATAGCCCTCAGAACACAAGTTTCACAAGAGACCAGTTGGGAAGAGACAAAAGTAACGACTTCCACCACCATCTCTTTTCTGGGAACCAGTAACAAGTACCTCTCCCCTTAGTCTCAGCCTGCGAGGCTGAGGTCCCAAGTAGTCAGAGCAGGAAGGGGCCTCTCTGCTCGCCCTCCCTGTCATTGGGGAAGAGGGTCTGAGGAAAAGCAGTGGTCCTGGAGCTGCCACTGCCCTCGGGCCCGGGGCCCCCCTCTTTCTCCAGAGCTCCCGGACCAGTGTCACCTTTCTGCCACCTGGGCAGGCACTTCCTCAGTCTGCCTGTGCCTTGGTCTCCTAAGGCTCCTCTGACCAGCTGGTGGGGACAGTGGTGAAAGCGTTCCTTGGGCCAGGAGGTGTCCCTGCCCCAGGATGGGGAGACCTGCTTCATGAGGGAGTAGGGACTTGGGACAGAGCACCAGTGCTAACTCTGCCCCTCCCTGCAGATCCCGCTTACCCCACTCCAGCCACCATCCGAGCCACCAGCCTCCCCGTCCCTGAGCTCTGCCGAAGGACCGGCCACCTCGCTGCCTCTGGGGCGCTGTGCTGGGCAGAGAGAGGTAGGAGGGCTGGGCGTCGTGGTCCATGGCTCTGCTGGCTGTAGGCTTGTCAGTTACTTCCATTGCTGTTTCCTGATGAGTCCCAGGGGAAGGGCTGTGTCCCCATGCAGATCTTGTCCAGGCTGGGTGTGAGCCCTCAGCTGTCATCTTATACCAAGAAAAAACAGATCCCACCCTCAGCTGCCGGCCTGGCAAGCCACTGTGTTAACACTGCAGTGAGGGCCGTAGCTTCCTCTATGCCGGGCGCTGTGCTGGATACCTGGGTCTCATCTGTCTTATTTTATGAGGTTAAACATAATTACCATCCATTTTACAGACAATATGATGAAGCTTAGAGATTCCATGACTTGTCAAAGGCCGTGTAACTAGTTCTGTAGTAGATCTGGTACTTGAACCTACACAGGCTGACTCCAGAGCCCTTGGAGTTAACCACTATGTTAGCCCGGATTGGGGGCGAGAAGGGGTCGGGCAGAAGCCGGGAAGGGCTTGCAGTGGAGTCATTCCCAACCCCCTTCTCCATGGAGATCAGGCCAGCGGGCTGCCGTCTGACCCGACAAGACCTGGGCTTGCCCGCAGGGACTGACTTAGGACTCGGCCACATCACAGCCCCTTCTTGAGTCTCTGTGTTCTTTCTGGGGCCTGAAAAATGAACAGACCTCCCTTCCCTGGGGCAAGCATAGCTGTCGAGGTTGTAGGTGGTCAGTGCTGCCAACCCAAACAGCAGTGGGAAGTGACGGGGAAGTGGGGTGGGATGACCAGGAAGGGAGGTGGGGTGCCCACCCAGCCCCAGTCATGCCAGGAAAAACAGTGGGACTAACCGGGGCTCAGTGACCCTTGAGGAAGATGAGCCATCATGTCCCAGGAGCTGTCAGATTCCCTTTGGGGCTGCAGAGGAAAACCAGGACAGCTCTGTCCCCGACATACTCAGTGACGTGCAGCTTAGGTCCTGGATCTGCGTGCGGTCTCCTCATGCCGCTTCTCCCCCAAGGTGTGCTGGGAGCAGCAGCTACGGCCAGGAGGAGGCCCAGGACCCCCAGCCGCCCCACCCCCAGCGCTGGATGCCTTATCTCCATTCCTTCAAAAGAAAGCCCAGATCCTGGAGGTGCTGAGAGCCCTGGAGGAGACTGACCCCTTGCTTCTCTGCTCACCTGCCACCCCCTGGCGGCCTCCAAGCGAGGGTCCTGGCTCCCCAGAGCCCATCAATGGCGAGCTCTGTGGCCCACCCCAGCCTGAACCCTCACCCTGGGCCCCTTACCTGCTAGTGGGTCCTGGTAGCCTAGGAGGCCTGCTACACTGGGAGCGCCTCTTGGGGAACCCTGGGGAGGAAGAGGGTGCTGGGCGGCCCTGGGGCCCCAGTAGGGGATCCCCTCAGGCCCAAGGTGCTACCTCTGGCCCACCCTGTGCCCCGGGCAGCAGCTCCTCCTCTTCTTCTGATGAGGCAGGTGAGCCCAGTGAGGCACCCAGCCCCGACACCCTGCTCGGGGCCCTGGCCCGCAAACAGTTGAACCTGGGTCAGCTCCTTGAGGACACAGAGTCTTATCTACAGGCCTTCCTGGCTGGGGCTGCAGGCCCCCTCAACGGGGACCACCCTGGCCCCGGGCAGCCGTCCTCCCCAGAACAGGGGCCTCCACAGATGTCCAAGGTCAAAGGCCTCCCCAAGTCAGCATGGGGTGGGGGTACCCCAGAGGCTCACAGGCTGGGCTTTGGTGCTACCTCAGAGGACCAGGAGCCCCTTCCCTTCCTCAGCATGTTCATTGATGCAGGGGATGCCCCCCTGGGCTCACGACCTGGTCACCCCCACTCCTCATCTCAGGTGAAAAGCAAGCTCCAAATTGGCCCCCCTTCTCCTGGGGAAGCCCAGGGACCCCTCCTGCCCTCTCCAGCCAGAGGTCTTAAGTTCTTAAAGCTGCCTCCAGCCTCGGAGAAGATCCCCAGCCCAGGAGGTCCCCAGCTCAGCCCTCAGTTCCCCCGGAACTCCCGAATCCCCTGCCGGAATAGTGGCTCAGATGGCAGCCCCTCTCCGCTGCTGGCCCGAAAGGGCCTGGGTGGAGGAGAGCTGTCCCCAGAAGGGGCACAGGGCCTGCCCACCAGCCCTTCACCCTGCTCCACAACCTTGGACTCTGCACAGCTCCGACCTCTCCAGCCAGCCTTGTCCACCTCGTCCCCTGTATCAGCGGTATCTCCCTGCTACGAGAATATCCTGGACCTTTCCCGGAGCACCTTCAGAGGGCCTTCTCCAGAGCCACCTCCATCCCCATTGCAGGTGTCCACCTACCCACAACTAACTCTGGAGGTACAACGGGCCCCTGAGGTCCTGAGAAGCCCTGGAGCACCCCCTAGCCCTTGCCTCCCAGAATCCTGCCCCTATGGGAGCCCCCAGGAGAAGAGTTTGGACAAGGCAGGCTTGGAGTCTCCCCATCCTGGCCGCAGGACCCCAGGCGGCTCAGCCAAGAAGCCCAGCCAGGGGGCAGGGCGACGACCTGGAGATTCTGGCCACACACCTCTGCGGGACAGACTGGCAGCCCTGGGGAAACTGAAGACTGGCCCTGAGGGATCTCAGGGCCCAGAGAAGAATGGGGTGCTGGTGAGGTCTGGCACTGAGAAGATGCGGGGAGCAGGAAGGTCAAGGGAGAGCACTGGAGATATGGCACTCTCCACCGCTAGGCCCCCTGAGCAACCAGAAGCCAAGGGGGCCCTGCAGGGGACAGTGGCCTTGGGCACAAGCAGCCTGAAGCAGCAAGAACCTGGGCTCCTGGGGGACCCTGGGGCCCGAGTCTACTCCTCCCACTCCATGGGGGCACGGGTGGACCTGGAGCCTGTCTCACCAAGGAGCTGCCTCACCAAAGTGGAGCTGGCCAAGAGCCGGCTGGCAGGGGCCCTGTGCCCCCAGGTACCCCGCACCCCTGCCAAAGTGCCAACATCAGCCCCCAGCCAGGGCAAGCCCAATAAGAGCCCCCATGGCAGCCCGACAAAGCTCCCTTCCAAGTCACCTACCAAGGTAGTACCCCGACCTGTAGCCCCGCCAGCCACCAAGGAACACCCCAAGCCTGACAAAGGGAGAGGCCCACCCTGGACAGACTGCAGCAGCCCCATGGCCCAACCCACGCCCTCAGCACCTGGCCCCACTGACCCAAGCCAGGGCCCTGAGAGGCGTGCCCCGCACTCGGCCATTGAGGAGAAGGTAATGAAGGGCATCGAGGAGAATGTGCTGCGGCTCCAGGGCCAGGAGCGGGCACCAGGCACCGAGGCCAAGCACCGCAACACCAGCAGCATTGCCAGCTGGTTTGGCCTTAAGAAGAGCAAGCTGCCTGCACTGAACCGCCGCACAGAAGCTACCAAGAGCAAGGAAGGGGCCAGCGGGAACTCCCCACTCCGAAAGGAGGTCAAGGTGGAATCCCGAAAGCTGGAGGCAGAGAGCCTCAACATCTCCAAGCTGATGGCTAAGGCAGAAGATCTGCGCCGGGCGCTGGAGGAGGAAAAGGCCTACTTGAGCAGCAGGGCCAGGCCCCGGCCCGGGGGACCAGCAGCAGGACCCAGTCCCGGGCTGGGGCAGGTCCAAGGCCAGCTGGCTGGCATGTACCAGGGCGCAGACACCTTCATGCAGCAGCTGCTCAACAGGTGAGAGCCTGGGACTAGTTGGCAGGTGCTTGGTGAGTGGGGGCACACCAGAGACTGCTGGGACTGCCTGACTTGAGAGGTTGGGCTTCACAGAGGTCAAAAGGGGTCAGAGGCCAAGCAAAATGCCACCAAAGTACCTGGGGGTTAGTGGTCTGACCAAGAGGAAAGATGGGGGGGAGGGGATTGTGTCGCAGATCTCCGCCTCTCTGGCTCCCAGACGTCAGACTTGCTGAGAACCCAGTTTCTCATCTGGGAAGAGTGAACAGACCACACTTCACTGGTCATCTCAGTGGCAGACGAGGCGGGCCGCCTAAGTGCCTGGACCCAGTGGTCAAGGGAAGTCCAGTTCCTAAATGTGGCCTGCTGAAGGTCTCTGCTGGGGTTTTCCGTCCTGTAGAACAGGGGGAGGTCTTCCTCCCTTCTTGCCCTTCGGTACCTACAACAGACCCAGCAGTGGGAGCTGTGGCTTAGAGAAGGAGCCACCCCAAACTGGGGTTGCTCTATCTGGACCAGGTCAAGGCAGGAATTAGGCCCTGGGAAAGGTGATTTGGACAGCAAAGGCTGGGGCAGGCAGGGCGTGTTGTGTGTGGACCAGGACATGACCAGGTCTGCCATCTACCTGTCGGCTTTGTCCAGTCGTCTCTAAGCTTGACTCTGGATAGCTTTGGGAGAGTTCCCCCGTCTCCCCTGCCCCTGCTATTCCCCCAAGGTTTTCCCTAGGGTTTCTGCCTGTTCCCAGTGTCAGAAGGGGTTGCTAGGGGCAACCACCAGGGATATGTCCCCTTCCCCAAGGGTGGTAGGGGGTACCACACTAGCCCACACCACTTCTATACTGCTGTCCCTAGGGTGGATGGCAAGGAGTTGCCACCCAAGAGCTGGAGGGAACCCAAACCCGAGTATGGTGGCTTCCAGCCAGTGTCCTCTGACCCCAAGAATGCTTGGCCAGCCTGTGGGCCCCGAAATGGCCTTGTGGGCCCTCTTCAGAGCTGTGGAAAACCTTCTGGGAAGGTAAGTTCTTGGGGCAGGGGCTGGGTAGAGGGCTCCGCTCCCTGAGGCCTCGAAACTGCTGCATGTACTCATTGGGGGGCAGGGGTGGTAGAGGGTGCTGGGGAGGGAAGAGGGCCCCCTGAGGGTGAGCAGTATTTGGGCATTCTCAGATCCATACTCCAGGGGTCCTAAAGGTAAGGTTTAGGGAGGGATGGGCTCAGAGGTCTTCTGTTTCCCACAGCCAAGCAGCGAGCCAGGGAGGCAGGAAGAGATGCCCTCAGAGGACAGCCTGGCTGATCCAGTGCCCACCTCACACTTCACAGGTCAGCAGGGTCAAGGGCTGAGGATGTGACTAGCTCCTTACCCGCTGCTTGCTTTACTCCTTCCTGTCACTGCAGCAGGTGCCAGATCCTGAGTGCCATCTAGGTGCCAACCACCAGGTGGGCACTAGGGCTGCACAGAAATCTATCCCTTCCTGCCTTCGAGGTACCTGCCCCCCATTCCCTACGCCTGTTGGGCCTGGAGGGGCCTGGACCAGGGCTGGAGCCGGGGCTAGGGCAGGAACCTGGAAGACGTCAGAGTGGATGAGCCACCTGCAGCCTCACGTTTGTGACTTACACTCCCCTCCCCAGCCTGTGGCTCCTTGACTCGAACCCTGGACAGTGGCATTGGGACCTTCCCGCCCCCAGACCATGGCAGCAGTGGTACCCCCAGCAAGAATCCTCCGAAGACCAAGCCACCACGGCTGGAGCCCCCACCTGGGGGGCCTCCAGCTCGGCCACCACTCCTTACCAAAGTCCCCCGCCGCGCCCACACGCTGGAGCGGGAGGTGCCAGGCATAGAGGAGCTGCTGGTGAGTGGGCGGCACCCCAGCATGCCAGCCTTCCCCGCGTTGCTCACTGCTGCTCCAGGCCACCGGGGCCATCAGACCTGTCCTGACGGTGAGTATCTGGGCAGGGGGGCAGGCTGTCCCTGGGGCTCCACCCACCACTACCTACCTTCCCCTTGTTACCACATAGATCCCTGTGAAGACCCAGGACCTTCCCCTCCTGTTCAACTGGCCAAAAACTGGACCTTCCCCAATGCCAGGGCAGCTGGTGGCTCCACCGACCCTTTCCTGTGTCCACCCCGACAATTGGAGGGGCTGCCTAGGACCCCCATGGTGAGCATGGCCAAAGGGGGAAGGGAATAAGAGGGAGGCCAGTTTCTCCAGTGAGATACAGACCTGTCCAAGAGGAGGATTGAGGGACAGCCCCTTGGATGCCCCTCTGGGCAGCCCACCCACCTCCCTTCCTACACCCCTCTTGTGGGAAGTGTTTCCCTCCCTCCACAGAACCTCAGTGGGACGGGCTCCCTCATGCCTCCAGCCTGTTTCCTCTGAGCGCGTTCCACCTCCACGGGCCCCACCTGCAGAGCCCCCATCTCAAGAGCAGAGCCCAGGGCCTTTCAGGCTGGGCCAGGTGAGAGGAGGTTCCTCCTGAGCTTTCCTTCCTTTCCCAGGCCCTGCCTGTGGACCAGAAGCAGAGCCTGGAGCGCGGCCACCCAGCGCCTACCACGCCCCAGGGCCCTGCATTTGGGGGTAGCCGCACTCCCAGCACATCGGACATGGGTGAGGAAGGCAGAGTGGCCAGCGGGGGCCCTCCAGGGCTGGAGACCTCGGAGTCTCTCAGCGACTCTCTCTACGACTCGCTCTCCTCCTGTGGGAGTCAGGGCTGAGGAGCTGCGCCACAGCCCCTCGCAGACAGCAGACTAGCCTGGCTCTCCTCGGGCCCTGCCCCTCCGGGCCCATGGGGCTCCTCCCTCAAGGGACCAAGGAGGCAGATGGACAAGAAGGTGAAGGGGGTCCCTGACACACCCTGCTGCCCACCGCTGCTGTGGAGGAGATGACCACTCTCAGCTCAGGGAGAGACCCCGCGTTTGGTCCCTCCTCTTGCCCAGAGTACGGCTCTTCCTCTGAGGGACTGAGTTTCCAGGCCTCTGTGTCCCAGCCCTAGCTCCTACTTCAGGCTGAGCCATCATGTGGTGCTGGGCTTCCTGCCCACCAGCTGTGCCATCTCCGCCCAATCTGGCTGCTCCCTGCCCGAGCCCCTACGGGGCCAGCCCGGAGGCCCTGTGCTCGCGCTCACGGAGTGTGGGGGTGAGGGGTCAAGTTGCCTTCTCTCTCATCTGCCCTGGTCCCCCTGCTGTCTGGATGGTGCTGCCCTTCCCTACCCCATGTCTTTGGGGTCCGTTTGTCTGTCTTTTTTGTTTTTTGTTTTTTTTTTTTATATTAAAGCGCCTGGCCCACTCCCCACTCTCTACCCCCTCCTCGCACTGCGGTTAATTTATCTGTTGTAAATGCGGCTGCTCTGCTTCCAGCCTCTGCTTCTGCGGTGTCCCTAATAAAACGTAGAGGCCCCTCTGTGCCCCTGACTCTGTTTGTTCTGTGAGTGAATTCAGGGATAGACAGGTGGGTGGAGAATGTGGGCACCAGGGGTGGGGGTGAGACTCAGTCTCGGGTACCCTTCGGAAGCAACCCCCTACCAGGGAGCTGGCTGGGCTTACCTAGAAGGTAACTAAGGATTGGAGGATCGGGGTCCACTTAGGCCTGGAATGGAGGCTGTGTTGGAGAGATTCCCAGGGCCTGGGCAGGGCAGAAGGTGGGCTGCCCCTTGGGGAAGGTAGCCATGGGCATGTATTTAAACGCCTGTACATACTAGGTGGGTGGGACCTGCAAACTCGAGCTCCAGGGGCCGGACCGTGAGCAGAGTTAAGTGTCTGTAGCCGTCTGCTGTTGCCTTTCAGGCGGCGCCAGGCGGTGAGGAGATAAAAGGGGAAGCACAACTAGGTCTCAGACTGTCGCCACCTTCTAAACTGCTCCTCAGGTCTTGGGCTTTGCCCAGATCCTGCTGCTATTGCTACCTCATTTCAACCAGAAGTCCCCTGGCTTTCAAATTCTCACTTCAGGAAGGGGAGGCCAGAAATGAGAGTCTAGATTTCCGGGAGTTTTTTCAGACTCTCCACGTGGCATGAGAAGGCAGGGGTTGGTTGTGGCCCTCCAGCTCTTGGATTTCCTGTTGGGCACAGAGCTGGGCAATGACCTGGAGGTGAACCCAGTGGCAAGCCAGCCTCCTCCCCACCTGGGCTGCAAGATGGAGGGTGACTCCTGATACCCACCTGACAGTCTGCACTGGCTGCCTCCCAGGGGCACAGTCTGGAGGCCACTTGGCCAGCATGCATGCCCGGTACTCCTGTCCTTGTGGTTGGGCCTCTAGACAGTTCACCATGGGTGTGGGGCACCTGTAGTAGACACGTGGCGTGCTGACAGGCTTCCTCAGCCAAGGGTAGGGTGCCTGGACAGGGAGTAGTGCGGGACACATTCAGAACTTAGTCATACTGTGGACGCTGTCCTGGGCTCTGACCTGCGCAAGGAAGACTGGGAGTGAGGAGGGCGTTAGCACCTCCTTTTGTACCACCTCCTCCGAGCAGTGTCTGTCCAGCCCCCAGCGCTCCAGAAGGTAGTGAAAGAACTCCTCATTAAATAAACACCTGCCATATTGCCAGCCTCCTGGTCTCTAACCCCCACTGGAGGGGGTGTGTCATCCTCATTTCACAAATGAAGAGAAGACATCAAGGCAAAACTAAGAGAAGGGTCGAGTCAAATGTCAGTTTTCTTTAAATGTCAGAATCCCATTTTCTTAATTCCGTCTTTACTTCCAGATTCCTATCCCCACCAGGTACCTTCTGCTTTTATGGGCTTAAGTGTGATGTTACCAAGCTGCAAATCTCTGCTTCTTGCCAGACAGGCTCAAAGCAGTCTGTGTCATCCTTCTCCTAACTTAACTTTATTTCTTGGTTTTCAAGGCCTTTTCTCTATTCGAACTGATGGATTACCTCATTTCCTTGCCAGGACAGAATTGTTTGCCCAAAGGATATTTATCCTGTTTCCTTTTCGGGAAAGAGCTTGGCCTGGTGGGTTTGACTCTGGAGTCCACCTCTCACGAGCCGAGACCAATGGGTCCATCCATGTTTGTGTCACCAGGGTCTGGTCGGTCTGCTGCCAGGCTCTGTTCTCCACTGTTGGCAAATGCAAGGTGTCCTGGGCAGTGTGGGCTGACTGGGGAGATGACAGTCAGTCACCGAAGCAGGACAGCATCAGCCACACTGGAGCCAGCCCTCCCCCTCCAACTGTTCCAAGGTGGGCAGCTCTCATCCCTAAGTCCCCCGTCAGACTGCTAAGGGGTGCGGGGCCCAGACAGGCTGTCCTGCAGCCCACATAACTGTGCCCCCCACAGACCAAACACCCCGTCTGAGGTAATTCTGTGCAGGGGGACACTCCAATGAGTTAAAGACACTCCCAGGAAACTGATTTCTCCTTGTCCTTGAAGGAAAGGTTTGGCTAAAAGACCACATGATCCTCACTACGGCAGAGCGCCTCGTATCTCGGTTTGCAAGTTCTGCCTGAAGGGTGAAGGGGACCTCACTGTTTCCTCCATGAGCTATGGGTGAATGTTTACCTCACCATTCAATATGACCCTTTCCTCTTAAGTTCCCCAGGGAAGCCAAAACTTCCAGACCTTCCCCGCCTCCCAGGCACCCACCCCCCACCATCGCCCTGCCTTATGCCCCCAGCAAATGACATAAAGGCATAATAGAGACTAAAGCAAGGTTTCCCGTTCCCCCCCATGGGGAACCCCGCCCTTTGTAGGAATGCCCCAAAATGTTTACCCAAGGCTTTCTCCTGGTTGCTAGAGGTTTCTATTCTTCACCCTTTTCTAGATTTCCTACAAATAGTGTGTTTTGTTTTCTTTATCAAAGAAATGTTAAGAAAAACATCATGCTCTGCAGAAAATTCTAACATAGATACCCCCATCTGTAATCCTGTATGAGTTACTTCAAGCATATACATTTTTAAAGGCAAGTGAATTTGTAGTAAATACAGCTGAGCATTTCTATGATATTGGAATGGGAACATTTTTTTAAGTTTAAAAATTTTTTAATTAAAATAATCACATTTGTGTGATTATCAAAGACATGCAAATTATAAAAGTGCATGTTCATGGTTATTTTTTTTAAGTAATTAAAGTTGAATGTTATACAAGGAAGAGGAAGAGCCTCTTTCATACTCCACCTCTCTTCTCCTCAAACATCACCTGAGTGGATGGGGAACCCTTTCAAATTGTTTTTTAAAATACACACAGCATGCTAATGTTGACCTTTTATTAGAAAATGGGATTATTGTGTAGTCACCGATCTGCTTCTTGTAGCACTCGATATTTCTTGGAGATCTCTCCAAAGCCCATGACCTCCCTTGTCACGCATGGGCTTCCGCCGGGTGCTGGCACCGTGTTTACTTCTGCCATGACGAGCCGTGCAGTGAACACTGCGCTCGTGTCCTGGGCCACTTGTGCGTTTCCCTGAGACAAATTCCTGTAAATGGAATTGCTGGGTCATACAGTAAGCTTAATTTAAGTGTTTTATACATATTAATAAACTGCACTTCATCAACAGTGTATAAGAGAGACTATCTTTCACATCATTGAGTATTATCTACCTTTTTATTCTTAGCCAATTTAGTTGAAGTAAGTGGTCCCGTAGAGTTTGTAGCCCAATGTAGGGACTTCAGCTTTTACTCAGTGAAATGGGGAGCCATTAGAGAGTGACAAGAAGGGCAACTGTGGAGGGCAAGTATGGAGCAAACCAGTAAGGAGGCCTCTTGGGTAACTCCAGTGAGAGGTGCTGGTGACTTGTCCCAGGGTGGAGACACTAGAGACAAGATTCGCTCATGCAATGGACAGGAGGAGATGAGAAGAGTCAAAGACAACTCCAAGGTGTTTGGAGCAACTGGGAGGGAGAAGTCGCCGTTAATTGATACGGGAAGACTGAGGACGGAGCAGACCTGGGAAAGGGAAGATCAGGAGTTGAGTGTTGGACGTGTTAAAACTCGATCTGTTTATTTGACAGCATCCAATGGAAAGTAGGGAGTAGGCAGTTGGTTATGGACATCCAGAATTTAGAAAAGAAGCCTGTGCAAAGATATAAATGATGGTAAGTCATCAGCATATGAATGTTACTTACAGCAAGGGGACTGGGTGAGATCACCAAGGGAGTAAGGAGGGGGAAGGTCGGAGTCCTAAACCCTGGGACACTCCATCTCTGCAGAGGTCAGAGGAGATGAGGAGGAACCTGCACAGGAGGCTGAAGAGATGCTACCCAAAGACAGTGAGGCCCTGGAATATAAGCAAAGAGAATGTTTCAAGAAAAAATTTGATGAGAGTCTAATTCTGCTGATGTATCTGGCAAGGGGAGGATTGAAGACTGTTTTTGGATTTAGCAACGTGGAAGTCATTGGTGACCCAGCAAAAGCACTGAGGGAGATGGAGGCTGTATGGAGAGGCTCGAGAGAAAATGGGAGACGGAGAGTTTTGAAACTCAAATTTACGTGAATGTTTCATGTACAATACAAAGCACTTTCTTTTCTCTTAAACTATTTCAGAGTAAGTTGCCAACTTGATCATCCATCACCCCAATACTTCAATGTTTATTTCCTACCAAAAAAAAGGGCATTTTCTTAAATATCCCCAAACCCATCATCAAAATCAGGAATTAATACATAACTATAACCTAGGCTTTAGACTGCATTAAAGTTTCTCCAGGTGTCCAAATAATGTCCTTTATTAGCCAGTTCAAAGTCACACATTGCATCTAGTTGTCATAGTTCTTCAGTCTCTTTCAGTCTGGAACAATTATTTTTTTCTTTTTTTTAAGATTGATTGATTGATTGATTGATTGATTTTTAGAGGGGGAGGGAAGTAGAAAGAAAGGGAGAGAAACATCAATGTGTGGTTGTCTCTCAGGTGGCTCCTACTGGGGACCTGGCCTGCAACACAGGCACACGCCCTGACTGGAAATTGAACCAGTGACCCTTTGGTTTGCAGGCCTGCGCTCAGTCCACTGAGCTACACCAGCCAGGGCCTGGAACAATTCTTCAATCTGTCCTTAACTTGCATGACCTTGACACTTTTGTACTTTACAGGCCATGATTTCTATTTGTCTCATGACTAGGGATGTTCATTTTCATTACTTAAATTGATGTTTGCTATACAGTTACTACTTTCCCCTTCGTAAGTAAAAAGAACGTAGTGGAAAAGTAGGTACTCTGTAACTATATAAATATTTTCTTTTAACCAAACTTTTTATTCACTTATTTCTATCAGTATAGACTCATGGTTTTCTATTTTATTCAATGGTTTATAATCTATTACTGTCATTATTTACTTTGATGCTCAAATTGTCCATGATTTGGCTAGTAGAAATCCCTTCAAGGTGACTCCTGTCTTTTTGACAAACCCCTATCATTCTTTGAGGACGTACTGTCTGGAATAACATGCTTGAGACTTTCCCCAACTCAGCCCAGGAATCAGCCATTTTTCCAAAGACCTCTGGTTTCTTTCTTTTAGTGGGAAGTGATATTGAGAAACTAGGATCTTGGGGGTGGGGTGTGCTCATTGCTATTAGGGAGTTGCTGCTCCCAGGTCCTGCAAGAGGGTTTCTTAAAGATAGAAGAGCCCTGGCTGATGTAGCTCAGTGGATTGAGCACGGGCTGTGAACTAAAGGGTCGCCAGTTCGATTCCCAGTCGGGGCATATGCCTGAGTTGCAGGTCAGGTCCCTAGTATGGGGCACATGAGAGGCAACCACACATTGATATTTCTCTCCCTCTCTCTCTAAAAATTAATAAATAAAATCTTAAAAAAAAAGATAGAAGAAATTAAAGTGCTCTCTTATACTTATGGGAATGGTGCCACAGAGAAAATCTGATGATACAGGAGAGAGAAGAGGGGGTGGCTGGGTTCTAGGGCACAAGTGGCCCTCAGCAGCATCCACAGGCACAGGAAGGAGGAAGCACAAGGCAGGCAGCCGGGTGTCTGTGGGGTGTATACTTACGGAAGGAAGTGTTCTTCTGATGACTCTCACTTCCTCAAGGAAATAATCAAGGTCATCAGCTGAGAGGAAAGGTGGGAGAAAGAAGCGCTGGAGGTTTGAGGAGAAGGGAGACCATGTGATAGTCACATAGGAGCTCGAAAGGGTGAATGGACTCGGGCGGGGCTGTAGCAGGATTGCCAAGTAGAATGAGGGTCTACTTGAGGTGATTCAAATTTAAAGTGAGACTTATTAACACAAATGTTCTGGGGTGGGGGAGTGGTTCCTGCTACGCTAGTACAGCATGGGCAACAAGTTGGATGAGCCAGGGCTGCCAGTTTACCAAACGAGTGAAGCAGAGGAGAGAGAAACAGGGAATTAAAGGGGGATTCGAGGGAGTGGCTCTGTTAGTTGGCGGTGGGCTTTACCTTGGACGAAGAAGGAAAAGAGAGCAATGGACAACAGGCACGAAGGAGGTGGGGTCAGTAGGGGAATGAGCTGGAAACATGTTCAAAAGAAATGTGCTGGTCAGAGCATGGGATGCATGAAATGGAGATGATGGGAGGTGTTCAGTGTTAAATTGTGTCCCCTCTGTTAGGTAGCTGAGGTGGCTAAGAAAGGACTGGGAGCAAAAAGAATCCAAATAAGGGCTTTTATTCAAGGCAGGACACTGCAATCATGCAGGCTGAGTCTGAGCAGACTGCATAGCAAGGGAAGGGTAGAAGGGTTTTTAAGGGTGTATAGCAGGCCCCCGGGGGAGGGTGGATCGCCCTGCTGATCTGTCCCAAGCACCCAGAACATAGGTGTTTGCAAGACAATGTCCTCTGGTCAGGGATGACTGATTCAGCAACAGAAAGCCCAGGAAATTTATTGACCTTATTTCTGGGAAAAGCTCGAGGGAGAGCGGAGGAGCAGTGAGGATCTGACTGATCTCCAGCAGGATGCCCGGATGAGGTCGTGCCTCATCTGCTTCCAATAATAGGGAACCTCATGGCCAGGTATTCAGCTGGCGATGCATACCTTCTTTGTTCCAGCACAGGTGGTGGCTTAGGTCCTCCATCTCTTGGTACACTCTGACACCCTCACCCCCAAATACGTTGAAGCCCTAACCTCAGTGCTCAGAATGTGATCTTATTTGGTAATACGGTCATTACAGAGATAATCAAGTCAAAATAAGTCATTTGGGTGGGCCCCAATCCAATATGACTGGTGTCCTTATAAAAGCAGAAAATTGGACCCAGAACAGACATGCACACAGGAAGAATGCCATGTGAAATGAGAGCCAAGATCGGGTGATGCACCTACAAGCCAGGGAATGCCAAAGATTGCCAGTAAAGTACCAAAAGCTAGGAGAGAGGCCTGGAACAGACTCTCCCTCACAGCCCTCAGAAGAACCTACCCTGCCCGAAACCGGAAAAGCTGGTGTTTGTGCTGCCCATCACTACCAGAACCAGTAAGTAGAGACAAGGATTGAATCTTTACAGGTGCTTGATTCAGTTGCCAGCGGTCTGAGAAAACAATGGGTCATGTACCCTCAAAAATCACCTTAACATCTCATCTCAAGCTGACCTTTTTATAAGGAGAAGAAAGGGTAGGTAAGGAGTTGGGGAAAAGGTTAATTGGATAAGAGTTGCAGTCCAGGGATGATTTTCCTAGTACTTCTTTATCTGTTGGTCAACGATTCTTTATCTGCATCACAATGGCTCAGATACCATCTCCATTGCTCGCAGACCCCCTGGGGCATGAGGTCAAATTGCTCCTGACCTCCTGGAGCTGAGGTAGGTCATGCCTATCAGTTCCTGGAACAACAGCTTTCCACATGCATTCATCACTTAACCCTATCAACTATGACTGAAGCTAAAATCTTTAACTCTCAGTTCCCCTGTCATGCCAACACCTTGATCTTGGACTTTTAACCTCCAAAACTGTGAAACAATAAACTTCTGTTGTTTAAGCCACCCAGTCTGTGGTGCCTTGTTAAGGCAACCCTGGGACACTAAAGCAAAGAGGTTGAAGTTCTTGGTAATGACGAGGACCAGGGAGTGACCAAAGGAGTGAGTGGCTCAGAGAGAGTAGAAGACAAGGTAACTGGAGGAGAAGGGATCATGGAACTGAGAGGCCAGGGTACTGAGAGGATTAGCTGGGTGGATGTTGAAGTTGCCAAGAATGAGGACAGAATCAGTGTCAAAGGGAATGACAGTGAGGCATGAACCAACCCCTTCAAGAAACAAGACACTGGGAGACACGTGGGAAAAGAGGTGCAGTGTGTGCTTTAGTCTGTGGGCCTGAGGTTCGAAGCTGAAGGACTTTAGGGAAGAACTGTCTGGAAGCAGCACCGAGGAGCAAGGAGGGCGCCCACACGCCCTGCGGGCTGGGTGGCACAAGGGCCGAGGGAAAGAAAGCAATGCCCACCTGAGAGGGCTACAAGGAGAGAGGTGTCCTCAGGGAGAGCCAGGAGGGCAAAGGTCCACAGGCTCGGTCCACAGGGCGTTTGCTGATGGAGGCCATGAGCTCTAGGTCCCAGCCGAAGGGTTTCAGGAGGTGGAAACCGAGCAGGGGATGGGCGGGGCTAGGAGGGTCAGTGTGGTCGTCACGCGTAGGTAGGTGGGAGCCGCTGCAGAACGGGGCGGCCACATTCCACTTTCCCTCCGCGGGACTCGTTTGTGCCATGCGGGAGGAGAAAGTGGTGAAGATGTGGAACGGTCACTGCAGATGGAGGAGAAGGACCAGGCTCCAGACCAGCCAAGGATTTTCAGAGGAGCCTAGAGCTTCAGTGGAGGCTGAAGAGCAGCAACGGACAGTGGGTGGCACCAATCCCCAGGAGAGCGGGGCTCTTGCGGTTGGTGTTTCCCAGGCCTGGTCCCAGGATGAGAGAAGAAAGACTGTGGGGCTAGTGCTAGGACGGGCTTTGCTGATGAAGTTCAGCTGCCTGGTGAGGTCATCCACCATAGGCTCCAGCTTGAGCAATAATAACAATAGTAGTAGTAGTGGTGGTAGTAATAATAAAAATAGCAAACATGTGCACAGCATTCACAGTGTGCCAGGCACTGTTCTAAGTGCTTGTACATATTAACGCAGCTAATCCTCGCCACACTCCTTTTAGGTAAGTGTTGTCAGCCCCATTTTAATATGGGAGAGCGAGCTCAGAGAGCTTAGCTAAGTTGCCCAATATTAAAGCTTGCCGGAGGAAGGGCTGTGATTCCAACTCAGGCAGTTCAGCTCTAGAGTCCCAGGAGGTGATGCGAGGAGGGTATCGACAGTGTGAGAGGGTGCAGCCAGGGGCCTCCCAAAGGATTTGTAATGGGGTCCAGAACTCAGGGTGTCCAGGAAATATTAAAATTATGGCATGTCCTCACCCCCACAAGTCTGTGCTGGGGGATGGGACACGTGGGGCAGGGCCACTGAGAGTTGTTCTGCACAGCAACAGTTTTGCAGATAACCTCAAGAATGATCATCTAATATATCTATCACTTTTGACCGGTTTCATGGATATGTTCGATAGCTGTGGCCATGCTTTGAGGCAGGGAGATGGGAGTGACTTCCACCCAGGATGTAACTGGGAGGCAACTCCCCCTGGTTACAGCGCCTGCATAAGAGCTTGGAGATGATTGGCTCCACACCACAGGGCCACACCTGCCCGGACTTACTATGGCAGCCCAGAAAAGCTGGGAAAATGTGGGAATGCTGGCAAGTGTAGCCGATTGTGGGAGGAGTCGGAGATGGGGCTGCAGAGGAGGATTGGCGCTGGGATTTAAACCCAGGCGTGGCAGCCATGGCAAGGAGAACCACGCAGCTTAGGAAGCTGGAAAGCAAGATGTAGCAGCAAGGCAGAGCTCTCCCTTAGCAGTTTGGAAGAATGCAGGACAGATGCTTCGTGAAGGAAAGGGGTGAAAGGACTCTAACTGGTGGGCCACAAGGAGGTGCCATGTGGTTTTGGATTAAGAACTGGAGATCCCAGTGGCACAGCTGATGGTGCTGGGAACCAAAGGAGGCCTACCAGCCAAGTATGGATTACTGGGAAGAACCAGGGCCTACCTGAGCCACAGACCTCTGTTTCGTTTCCTGAGATATGGTACCCCCGATCGGGCAAAGGGGGGAAGGAAGGACTGTGTATGTTTGTGGGTGTTTTAAGGGACTTTGGGATTTTAACGAACACATTAAGTCATTAGTCTTAAGTCTGTAGAACTTTTGGATAAATAATTCCTTTCCTTTTCACCAATCTCTGACATGGAGAGCTATAAATCCCTGGAGGCAGGCAAGGCAAACCTAGTACAGGGGGACCCCAGGAGAAGGGGGGTCCATTTGGTAACATTATGTGACCCCCCTCTCAAGTGGCCAATCAAGGAAAATCATGGGAGACCACATGCGCAGTAGCTTTAAAGTAATAAACTACTTGTACATGCGCAGTAAAAGCCCTCCAAAACTAGCCAGGAAGGATCCGCCCTGTAAGAACAGAATCCCTCCAGCCCATGAGGTCAGTCTCTGCTTGGAGTTGGCCTGCTCCCATGTTCTCTGCTATAAACTCTGTGTTCGGTTCAGTTCTTTGTCCCAGTCGCCAAGAACCTGGTTACCTGTGCCCACCTGTAACAAAATGAGCAGGATAAAGTCGTGTGTGGAGGGTGGGGAGTGTTAAGGGGCAGGGCTGGAGTTTTAATGCAACCAGCCTGCAGGTGAGAAGGGGAGCGAGGCCCTGGTCTGGTAGTTCAGTTGGTTCAGGTGTCATCCCAAAACACCAAGGTTGCAGGTTCGATCCCTGGTCAGGACATATACAAGTATACGAGAGTCCACCAGTGAATGCATAAATAAGTGAAACAACGAATAGATGTCTCTCTCTCCTCCTCTGTAAAACCAGTAGATAAAAGTGTTTTTTTTTTTTTAAAGGCAAGGGGAGAAGATGTGAGAGCTAGAAGCATGCGGGTTGCGGTCTTCTGAGAGTAGAAGTCTAGACTTTCATATCAGATGCAGCTGGCTGAAATGAGGTGGAGGTCAAAGTCACTGGAGGGTGAAAATCAAGGAAACTCAGCTGTGTGATGGAGAGTCATCCACAGGACCACTGAAGTATCCCAGAGTGATGTGAACATGGAGGGAGAGAAAGGCTGGAGACAGGACTCTGATAATGCAGAGTGATTCCTGCAGGAGAGTGAGAAGACAGGGCGGAGTCTGGGCAAAGGCCCCTGGGACCCAGGGCAGTGGAAGCCATCAAAAAATCCGGTTTCTGTTGTTGACTCGTGTAGAAACCAACAGAGTAGCCCTGGGGGCTTTCTCTAAGGCAGAAGCACTTCGAGGAGTTATTTAAAAATCGCAAACTTAAGTTTGCCTCATATGTTCTTTACGATTCTTTGTACTAAAAAAAAAAAAAAAAAAGAAAATTCCTACAGAACGCTTGGAAAATATACTACCACCAGGTGGCGCGATAGCCGCAGCACCCATCCAGAGGTTTGCAGGCTTAAACTGCCCCCCTGTGGTGGAAAGAGGAAATACACGGTGCCCTCCCTTCACCGTTTGACCGATGCAGGAAATTCTGGCTACCATCTCCCCATACCCACTACGTGCGTTGCACAAAGAACAGAAAATACGAATGTATGGACTTGGATGGACATAAACTCTTCCCTATTCACGTCCGTTTCCTCTGGGACCAGCCCTGCCAGTCTGGTCTGCCAGCTCGGCATCGTGGTGGCACTCTTCCAGCGTCCAGTCCCAAGGCACGCAGCATTAGCCAGGAAGCAGGGACTTGCTCCTGTTTGCCTCCCTCCACCTGACCCTTCTGAAGTCAGGACATTCTGCAGAAGACCTTCCTTGAAGTTACCAGCTGGTGTTTTGAGCTCGTACCACTTCATTTTACCACTGGCAATGTACGAGGGATCCAGTTGCTCCACATTCTCACCAGTACTTGGTGTTAGCACCTTTTAAAAAAAAATGTTTTAGCCATATTAATAGGTGCATAGTGGTATTTCATTGTTTCTTTACTTTGCAGTTGCTTAATATCTAATAATGTTTAATATCTGTTTATGCGCTTATTTGCCATTTGTGTCTCTTTGGTGAAGTGTCTGTTCAAGGGGCTGACTCACTTCCACAGTCATTTGCTTCATTGCTGCCTCTCCCCTGTCCCCCAGCTTCAGATTCATATGCAAACATTCTGGCATCTGCATGGGAGTCCCTCACTACTGTGTTTTCAACATGTCCAAAGTCAACACTACCATCCCACTCCCAGTCCGAGCCTGCCCAGCGGTGGGATGAGCACTCAGACATTTTACTAAGCACTGTTCTAAGTGCTTTATATATTAGTATTAACTTAACCCACACAATAGTAGTCTGAGGTAAGTAGTTTCCACCTCCACTTCACACAGGGGAAATGAGGCACAGAAAGGCTGAGTAACCTGCTTAAGTTCGCACAGCTGGCGAGTGGCTGATAGGGCCGTGCAGACTCCCAAGGGCCACCCACCCTTGAGCCTTCTGTCTTTCTCACTCCCCACATCTCACTCGCTAACGCCCGGACATTTTACTTCCTGAATATACTGCTCCATTGTCTATACTCCTATCTTTATCATTACTACTCTATTTCAGACCACTTTTTCTCTTGCCCGGACAATTGTAAGTTTCTTTTTTAAAAACTTTCTATTATAGCTCTGGCTGGTGTGGCTCAGGGGATTGAGTGCCGGCCTGCGAACTACAGCTATACAGGCAGAGCTCCAACAGAAAGCAGTGAGGCAGGTGGCATGTGTAGAGAAGTTCTAAGTTCAACTACTCTTCCCCCAAGGCCACTAAGCTTACTTATAACCAGTGTTTTGAACATTGCATCTAGATTGCTTGTCTCCATTTTGTCTAATTATTTTGGGGGGATTTTGTTCTGTTCTTTCACTTGGGACATGTTTTTTCTCTCCTCATTTCGACAGCCTCCCTGTGTTTGATTCTATGTATTAGGTAGAGCTGCTATATCTCATGGTCTTGGTAGAGTGGCCTAATGTTGTAGGTATCCTGTAGTGTGCAGGGGCACAGGCTCCCCATTCATCCAAGCTTGGCATTCCAGGTGTGACCCCTGTGTGAGCTGTGTACACCCTCCTGTTGTAGTTCAGCCTTAATTGCTGTTGGCAGGTCAATGGGACAATTTACTCCAAGGTCCATCACCTGCAAGGACTGGCTGCGACCACCATGATCAGCTGTGCTGGCACCCTCCCCTGGGAGCAGGACTTACTTCAGTGGGGCTCTCGTGCCTGCTGAGTTCACCTCTTGAGTGTGTCACTTGTGGAGATGGTTGGGTGGTGCTTTAATATGGTCTGAAGCTGTCCACTGGGTGGACTGGCTCTGGGGCCTCACAAGAGGTACAGGCCAAGGTCAGCCACTGCCTGTGTTCTGCCCATGGCCACCCAGAATGAGCTACAAAGTGAATTACAGATGGGTGGTACTTGTGCTGGGCTTGGAGGTGTCCAGGAGAGGCCAAGCTGTGAACCAAGACCAGCTGCTGCTAGTGCTGGGTCTGGGGCCACTTAGTAAGAGGTACAGGGCACACCAAGGCACATGCTGCTTGTTTGAGAGATTTTTAGGAAAGTCTGAAGTGTGAGCCCAAACACGCCATTCATATGGAAAAGCCACTGGAAACAACTTGGGTGAGCTCCACAAGTTGGTGAAGCGAAGCCTCAGGGAATCACCAGGATGGGGCAAACAATGTGAGTCAGATTGATGGAGACTGAGATAGGGGCCTACCTGCTGGCTCTGTGGGGGGAGGGCTCAGAAAAGGAACAATGGCTTCTACCAGCACTTCTGTCTGGGAGAAAGCTGCCCCTCCAGTTCTTGCCTTGATGCCAAACATTTTAGTTCCTCCCTGTATGTCCCTGGTGCCTTTTGAGCTGCTGCCCCAGTGCTGGAGCTCAGAGTGAATGAGTCCAAGTAAGTCTGTGCATGGGCCCTTTAAGAAGAACTGCCTTAGACTCCAGCAGTGCTCTGTCTCACTCGGCCACAGTCCCTACTGGTTTTCACATTCAGAAGTTATGGGGACTTCTCTTCCTGGTGCTGGAACCCGGGGCTGGGAGCCTGGTGTGGTGTGGGGCTGGGACCTCTCTCCTCAGGTTGTACCTTCGCAGCCTAGGTATCCCTCCTGATTTTGACCTGCCACAAAGGGGTGTGGGGCCAACCTGTGGCATCTCCACCCCTCCTGGCAGTCAGGATGTGTCTTATTCTTAGTTGTAGGACTTCCGTCCAGCTAGTTTTCAGGAGGTTCTGCATGATGTTTGTTCTGTATTCAGTTGTATTTTTGATGTGGTTGCGGGACGCTATGAGTACTGCACTTACCTACTCCACCATCTTGACAGGAAGCAAGAAATTTCAATCATACAAGAAAGTAGAATACTAGAATGACTATGTCCGTTGCCAAGCTATAACCAATATAACTCACGGCCGTCCACTTCATCTGTACCCTCCACTCTTTATTTTTTTTTTATCCTTACCTGTGGACATGCTTAGAGAGAGGGCAAGGGAGGGAGGGAGAGAGAAAGAGAAACACCAGTGTGAGAGAGAAACATAACTCCATTGCCTCTCGTGTGTGCCCTGACTGGGCACCGAACCCACAACGCAGGCATGTGACTGGGAGTCAAACCCGTAACGTTTTGTTTATGGGACAGTGCTCCAACCAGCTGAGCCGCACTCACCGCAGCTTTGCCCCCCACTCTTTGCAGCCACCCAGCTGCACTATTTTAGAACAAATCTCAGCATACTAACGCATCTATAAATAATTCACTATACATCTCTAAAAGATAATTTTTATTGTATTATTATTTTTTAAATCCTCACCCAAGGACATTTTTTTCATTGCTTTTAGAGAGCAAGGGAGGGGAAGAGGGAGAGAGAGAAAATATGTCGACGTGAGAGAGAAACATGGGTCAGCTGGCTCCTTGTATGCACCCCAACAGGAGATCGAACCCACAAGCGAGGTAAATGCCCTGACCAGGAATTGAACCAGCAACCCTTTGGTCTACGGGGATCGTGATGCTCCAACCAACTGATCCACACCAGCCAGGCCCCTAAAAGGTAACTTCTAAAGAACTAACCGGATAACATCATTAACATTATGCATTAGCCGTGTTTCTTTAAATCAACTATCTAGTCATTGTTTGTATTAGGTATCTATTGTTGTGTAACTTAGCAGTTTAAGAAAACAATGAACATTCATTGTGGCTCACAGTTTCCGCACGCCAGGAACTGGGAGCATTTTAGCTAGGCTGTCCTGCTCAGTGTCTCATGAGACTGCAGTCACCTGAACGCTTGATCTACTTTCCAGGGGGCTCATTTTACACTGCCTGGCAAGTCTGTTGTTGGCTTTTGGGGAGTGGGGGCCTCAGGTTCTCTCTGCAAGCACTCTCCACAGAGCGTCTGAAGGGCTTCAGAGCCTGTGCCTGGTTTCCCCCAGAGCAAGTGGACCAAGAAGCCAAGCAGGAAGCTGCAATGCCCTTTTCATGACTGAGTCGCACGCAGTGTTCCTTCAGTCCTGCATGCCAGCCTGGGAGAGGGTGTGAATGCCAGGAGCCTGATCCTTCGGGGCCTCTCCTGCAGAATGGTTACCACAGATTCAAATGGCTCCAGATCTTTCTTTCTCTTTCTCTTTCTCTTTCTCTTTCTCTTTCTCTTTCTCTTTCTCTCTCCAGTTTGTTTATTTGAATCAGGATCCAAACAAGGTCTGCATCCTTGCATTTTGTTGATATGGCTCACTCCTGAGTCTGAAACTCTGGATTCCCTTCCCTCTTTTGATTTTGTTCTTATTTCTTTGTCCCTCCCCAACCTTTTTTTTTTAAGAAATCAAGTTGTTTGTCCTTAGAGTTTTACTGGATTCCACTGTTTGCATCCCTGTGATGTGATTTAACACTGTCCTTCAGTCCCTGTCTTCCCCGTAAACTGGTCCTTAGATCCATAACTTAAAATGCCATCCATGGTGTTTGCTTCCATCAGGAGGCACATGTCCAGTTGCCTCTATTACTATGATGTTGGTGGCTATTGATTATCGTTGCCTACCTATATTCTTTCATCCGAGGTTTACAAAATAGTTTCTTCATCTATCAGCTGGACTATTTCTACAAAAAGCAACTTTCACTTACTTTTTGATTACCCTGAAGTACAGTTAATACAGAAAAGGAAGACTAAATGCTCATTTCCCTTTATTAACAAATATTCAGAAGTAACTGGTTTATAGCATCCTCCAAGGGGTGACCAGTAAGATATTTTTTAAACATCATCATGAATTTAAAAATATTTGATTTCACTCCATTGCACTTACAATTTTTATAGAGCTGAAACAATCCCATCTCTAGCCAGTGGGAGACTCTTTAGGTCAGCCTCTCAGTCCTTGTGGATTAAACTAGTCAGCTTTGATAGCTTCTTTCTGAAGAGGTTCCAGGTTCATCTTGTACATTTCCTGTGCTGACCTTTAAGTACCATTTATCCAAGGAGCTCTGGTTCCTTTTAGTGAGTAATGAGAGAGACCATAATTTGGGCATTACGAGTATAATCGCCTTCCAACTGGCTCCTTCCCCAGGTTATTCTCCAGTTACCTGAAATGGAACAGGCAAATCCGACCACTCCCTTGCTCACCGCCCTTCATTGCTGTTTCTTTCAGGACAAAGCCCTCACCTTAGCGTGGAATACAGTCTCACCTTGTTTTATTGAGCCTCACAGAAGCTGCCTATTGTTTTTTTAAATAACAATTTGAAGGCAAGACCCTTCATCAGCAAAAAGATTACAACTTGCTTTGCGATACTTGCTTTATTGTGGTCTGGGAAGAAACCCTCAATGTCCCCGAGCTGTGCCTGTACCGGGTCCTCCGCTCACCTCCCTTCCATTTTCTACAGTCTTCTCCAACTTGACAGCCCAGTGAAACCTTTTCTTGCCACCCCAGCACCCTCTGAACCATGCTGCTGTGCCTTTTCTCGTACCGATTCTTTGACCTGGAAATACCCATTTGCCTGTTTCACTTTGACTCGGTCTTTGAGATTGAGCCCTACTCAGCTCAGCTGTCATCTCCAAAACTTCTCCCTGAACCACCAGATCAGGCTAAAAGCCTTGCAGTGTTGTCTCATGGCCCACTGTGCTCACCCAGGCAAGCATGTAATGCCTTCCTGTTGCTCTCCTGCCCTCGGCTGGGAGTGACTAAGATGCCTGTCTTTATCCCGAGTGGAGACGCCCATCTGATAACCTGCTTAAGCAGGGCTGTCTCTTCGCCCAGTGTAAGAGGGACTTCCACTTCGACACCAACGCTTCCTCACTCTGGCTCAGACCTGCAGGTCTGCTCCGCCTGGAGTGACTTTTGTTAGCCTCTTCTGCTTAATTTGTAATTGGTGGGCTTGCTGGGGAAAACCGGAGTGGTGGTGGGAGTTTGCCCGAGCCACCTTACATGTCCCTCTCCACCCAGCCGGAGTGGGAGCCACAAAGAAGGGTGGGGTGGCACCCACCTTGGCGTCGCCCTAGTAGTGAGCTGGGGCCCGGGACAGGGTGCCTGGGTTCTTTCCAGACACATAGCTGCCGCTGCCTGCTGGTGCAACTCTGGAAGCTACTGACCCTATGTAGTAAGTGCCACCTTCTTAGGCTATTGGGAATATTAAAACCTGTAAAGCACTTCGTGTAGTGCCTGATATGTTGTGAGCACCACGTTGTGCCTTTGCCTTACCCCCCACCGCAAACAGAAGGCAGTTCGAAGATAAAACTGGGTTTTGGAGAACCTGAGGCTGATGTTTTCAGGCAGCAGGAGAGTGAGAAAGGGTGCTTTAGGCACGTTCAAAGTTGGGGAAGAAGTGACTGCCGACCCTTAGCTGGGATGGGGGTGTGTGCAGTCTAGAGGTCGGTCAGCTGGAAGTGGCCTGGGTGAGCTGGTCAGGTAACAACCGTCAAACCCTAACAGGAAGCCCTGTGGCCACGACGACATGACAGGCGATCACGCCGAGACGGAAGGGGCAGGTTGCCACCCAAACGCTGGTTTATCATCTCATACAGAAACAAGGACGGATGCTCTGCGCAGATGATTCCTACGACCCACAATGCTGCCTGGCCACAGCGGGGACCCGAAGTACTCATGTGAGTGGATTACGCCTTTTCTCCATTATACATCCCAACTTGAGCCTGCCTGTACACTGGAACCAAGTACACATGCTGTTACCACAAACCACCCACCATACAGGCTGGGAAGGGGGAGGATGAGCCAAAGGCCCAGGCAATGTATCGGACAGAAAACAATTACCAACCTCTGAGGCAAGCTGGGGCTACAGAATGAGTGCCTGAGTGGGGTGCTTGTTTCTACTCATGTCCAGAGCGAGGAATCTCGCCCCGCTCGGCTCCCGTTACGAAGTCCCCCAAGCCCCACCATTGAATTTAAAATACGTTAACGACAGGAAAGGTTAAGGAATTTTATTTATTTATTTTTACAAATTAAGACTATGTAGATTTCATATATTTCTGATCAAAAACACCTTTGTCTTCACAGTATGTTAGAGAATGCAGCCTGAGCTGAAAAGCAAGGAACTAGAAAAGAAAGAGTAATTACAGTGATTACTGTTTTAAAAACCTGTTAGACATTTTCTTTAAAAGTAGTTTTTTTATATCTCATCATTCTTGGCACTGTTTCTAAAGAAAAACTCCTTTAACCCAAGCAAAAAAAAGCACAAGAGGTGGAGTTTGGCTTCAAGAGATGTAACTCGGATTCGCAGGCCTAGCAAAGAATCAACAGACTTATGGAGTTGTTATGGGGGTTAATGGGAAGGAAGTCCTAGTAAGTTTTCAAGCCAGAAGCTGGAGGCAGCAGCTCAGAGGGCACCCTCCTCTGTGGAGGCGAGTCATTCTGGGTGGCATGCCACTCCGGAAACACGACCTGGGGAATCTGTTCATGGGATGGTGTACTGCAAACGAGTAGTCACTGGGTGAAGCTATGTGCTGGGTGTGGACAGGCAGAGCCAAAAATGGTGTCCTATGGGCAGTAAGCTTTCCATGGCTCGGTCTCCCTTTCACTGCAGCCCCATGAGTAGCCAGAGCCACAAGGGCTCCTAAGGGCTCCCCATCTGTGCCAGCTGACTGTGCAGCCCACAGGAGGAGCTGGTGGCACCCACTGGCACTGCCCTCCCTCCATTTGCAGCCACAAAGCTGCAGGGAATTAGGTATCTTGCAGGTTTCGTCACCTGGGTCCTGCTAGGAAGGCTGCAGAATGATAGAAAACAGGTGTAGAGCCAAAACTAAGATGCATGTGTAAAATAAACATTTATCTCCTGCCCTAAGTTTCTGGCTTGACAATAACTATTATCAGGAGGGACACTACCAGATGGGAGGTAACAAAAATGCATCAAAGGACTGGTGTGAATGCTGCCTCCCAAGCCATCACAGCCTGTTGTTCTGATCCGAACAAAGGACCGCTCAGTAGAGGAGATTTTGTCCCAACAAGTTTGTCTGGCAGGATTAGTTACAATTACCCCCCAGAGGCTCAGCCATTCTCTTCCCCTGATCTTCCTCTCCTGGGATCTTTAATCACAGCCACCTGGTGTGGGCCACTCAGTAACTAAGGTGATAACCAATAAAAAAAATAAAATAAAGACCAAGGGAAATTTAGGAATTCTAGGCTCTACCTTGCCATACATCATCAGCCTTTTTTTTAAGTGCCCACAAGAATTAGTCTTCCCTTTGGGCTGAAATGCTCCCACCCCAGGGATGGAAGGTAGGCAGATTCCCTGAGGGTCACGCATGAGATAGGGAAGAGTAGGGAAGAGAACACACACAAATCCACATTCCTTTTGTGATGGCAAGGCAGAAAGTGTATCTGCCGGACTAGCAGCAACTTGGGCAGCTCAGAAGCAAAGCATCCACCAGAAGAGCCTCTTCATGTTTGTTCTTTGCAGGGGTTGACAGCTCAGATGCACTGAGCCTGAGTAACAACAGGACCAGCAAACTTCTTTCCAAAGGGAAACACACGGCCCATGTCACAGGAACTGTGCACCGACCAAACAGTGCTGAGGAAGGAAGGGCGGAGGTGCCTCCACCCAGCAGTTCAGGTCCACTTGGTGCAGCTCAGTTGGACAGCAGCCTCCTGGAGTCATTGCCTTCTGCGGTCCCCTCCTCGTCACGTTGGGCTGGCTGCCTAAGCGGAGGAAGAAGCTAGGGATGGGGATGACAGAAAAGAAGGTGGGGAAGAACTCCAAGGAATACGAAGCCAAACTCCAAACTATGTTCTGCTAATCAGTTTTTTGATCAAAAAATTCAAAATAGAGAAAACCACAAAGTACAAAAGCTTTTCTGATGCTTTTCATTATCAGAGATCACGCCACATGTAATGTGTGCAGAGAGAAAACAAGGGGGTGGAGAGAGAGGAAGCAAACTGGGAAAAAGGCTGGATGGTCATTTCACTTCTTCTCTTTCTTCTGGTCCTGGAAATGGAGAAAAGTTACCCAATTAATTTTTGGCATCAGACATTCAACTACAACTCAAGTGAGCCAACACCTGGTTGCCTTTCATTAGGGACTGGAAGGGATCAGGACAATAAACGGGAGTGAGAAATGCTCCTCTTGGGCAGCAGGAACTGAATCTTAACCATCTCCCATGGGTGGCCCCCAAGTCGCTGACAGACTTGACAATAAACTTGTTCAAGCACCTGTTCCCACTCCCACTCCAGGAGCACCTAGGTGGGCTGCCCGACCACTCGTGGCTACTCCCAACCACTGCAGGCTCCAGTCTGGCAGTCTACCCTAAAAGAACTAAACGAAGGTCAAGACCAAGGCCAAGACCTCTAACTTTCCATCAGGCCTCAGAAGCAAGCATAACCCCTGTGCGTAAACCCACACTCAGAAACATTCTAGCCTAGGAATTCCACAGTCAACCATAGGTGGGAGCCCAGTGTATTTAACATGTGAAAGTTGAGTTGCTTTCACTGAAACTGGGACACCTGTTTGGTGTTCAGTCCTCTTGTGGTACAGACCCGAGAGCCACCAAACCCACCTAGTCACCTGCTTCCACCACCAGTGCACTGAGTCTGTTCCATAATAAGGACTGTGAGAAAAGCTGGTGGGTTCATCTGCTCCCCTGCTGCTGAGTGGACTGTGTGTGACACTCACTGACCATATATACAAAAGGCTACTCTGGAAAAAAAATTAAGACCAACAAATGGGCCCTGGCTGGTGTGGCTCAGTGGACTGAGTGCCAGCCTGTGAACCAAAGGATCGCTGGTTCAATTCCCAGTCGGGGCACAAGCCTGGGTTGTGGGCCAGGCCCCCCAGTAGGGGGTGATCAAGAGGCAACCACACATTGATATTTTTCTCTCTCTTTCTCCCTCCCTTACCCTCTCTAAAAATAAATAAAATCTTAAAAAAAAATTGATCTACTTCTGAAATATATTTACAAAAGCTTATTGCCAATATTATATAAATCTAGAATATCCTTTTCTGAGTCATAACTAATCATAACTATCTTTAGAGCCTTTAAATTCTTCATATAGCAGACTGTTGGCTGCCCCTGAAGTCTTTTCCTTTTGATACTAATCTTCGGGATTAGTTGTTGTTGTTGTTTTGTTGTTAAGAAAGGGCTGTTTTTACTTGTTCCTTCTTCTCCATCAGCTGAAGAGAGACCTCGGGTACTACTTCCCACGCAATGCCGTCCACAACCCCGCACCTACACAGCACGTAGCAGGTCTCAAATCTGAGGCACACACAGATGGAGCTCAGGAGCCGCTCTCCCGTCTGGGGCAGCTGGCTGACTAACCTTCTCATTCAAAGCCAGGATCATCATGAGTTTTCTGAAGAGGGTAACAAAGTCTAAGAAGAGGTCAATGCAGTGCCTGAAAGGGAACCAGATCACAGATTACACTTCCTACTTTCCTTTGCACAGAGATGCAAACCATGAAGCTCCCACCCCATGAACTGGCGTCACCAACACTCCACCACCAACCAAGGAAGTAAAATTGTCTCGGAAATCCCTTCAACTCAACGAAACCATGAATATTGGGTTGGCCAAAAAGTCGGTTACATTTTTTCCATAAAATAAAAGACACATTTTTCATTTTTACCAATAACTTTAGTGATTTGGATATTCTGAGTATGTCAGCTATCTCCCATACTGGCTGCTAGTGGGCAGAGGCCAGGGGGGCTGCGACACATCTTCCAATGCATACGACAGCCCCACAGCAAAGAATTATTTGGCCAAAATGTGAATAGTACCAAGAAACTTCGCAAACCACTTTGGATATGCTCGATCAGTTACAGCATCTTTTCCATGCACTGCACAAATCTTCTTTTCCATTTCAGTTGCATTTTTACCTTTCTTGAAATAATAAAGCATAACACACAGGAAATGTTGCCTATTTTCTTCCATCTTATCTTCAACATTAAAACGGCTACACAAAAATTCACCAATTTTGATTTTTTTTTAATGCACGCTGACATGATGGCTGTCACAATACAATCTAACAAAATAGTTCTGAGTGAAAAGACAACTAAGCACTACTAGAGTCATCGTACAGAAAAAACTAAATGAACTTTTTAGCCAACCCAACAGCACAGAGAAAAGAGAAATTGGGCTTTGGACTCTAAAGGCCCAACTGGACCCTGCCTGACCTACCTACCACTAACTTGGAGAGGGTTTCAGCATGAAAAAATACACGTTAAAAAATCCTATGTATATCTTCTCACTGTTAAAGAATAATACAAAGGTATAAAGAATAAAAGGTGAAAAGTCCTTTTCCTTCTCCTCTGCCTACAGGTAACCATTATGAAAAGTATGGATACCATATTTTGGTTGTATATAATACATACTTTTCTGCCCAAATTCTTGAGGGAAAATAAGGATGCGCCTTATACACGGATAGTACCTAAAATATCCCGTATCTGTTCTTGTGTTTTGTAATTGTGTTACATAAAATTTCTTGTACCATAACATGTTCAAAAATAAATGCTAAAATTCCTTTATAATATAAAACACAAGTATCTAAATAATAAGTGAATAAATAATATAATTAAAAAATTAAAACAAGATATTCCTTTTTCCCTGGAAGTTTGGGTCAAAACCATGGATGAACATAATACACAGCCAAATACAGTATCTAAATACATATTAGTAGGTCCATTTTTAAAAATCTGATGTTTTTTGCCCTGGCTGGTGTAGCTCACTGGATTGAGTGCCGGCCTGCAAACTGAAGGGTCACTGGTTCAATTCCCAGTCAGGGCACATGCCTAGATTGCCAGCCAGGTCCCCAGTTGGGGGTGTGGGAGAGGCAACCAATCCATGTATTTCTAGTATATCAGTGTTTCTCTCCCTCTTTCTCACTCCCTTCTCCTCTCTATAAATAAATAAATAAAATCTTTTTTTAAAAAACCTCGTTTTTCAGGAATTGAGAGAAACTATGCTATTTGGTGCTTAGTTCCAAAACCATGGGTGTCCGTCCACACCCCCCACACCCTAAAGCCTGAACACATTAAGTTCAGCTAGTGCTACCTGAGCTACTCTTTTTTTTGGTGAAAAGGAAAGGAATTATTTATTTGAAAGCTATACAAACTTAAGACTAATGACTTAATGCCTTCATTAAAATCCCAAAGTCCCTTAAAACACCCACAAACACACATGGTCCTTCCTTTCCCCCTTTGCCCAGTCTGGAGTATCATATCTCAGGAAAAGAAATAGAAATTCTGTGGCTCAGGTGGCCCCCGGTTCTTCCCAGTAAGCCATGCTATGTTGGCAGGCCTCCCTCTGTTCCCAGTACCATCAGCAGTGTTGCCGCTGCGATCTCCAGGTCTTAATCCAAAACCACGTGGCACCTTCTCATGGCCCACCAGCAAGAGTTCTTTCTCCCCTTTCCTTCCCAGTGTCTCTCCTGCTTCCTAAGCCATGTGGTAAAAGGGAGCACCCAAAGCCGCGTGGTCCCTTCTTTTTCTACCTGAGCTATTCTTATCCCTACCAATGTGGACAGAAAGGTGGGCCAGGCAACGGACTGTCCCCAGGACTCAGAACAGAGCTGCAGAATGGAGTAGTAAGCCTCCCTCTTCATTCTTTAAATTAAAGACCAGTTTTCACACTCACCAGATATAGTCCTTATCTCCATTTTCAGCCTTTTCAATAATGAGTTGAGTATCAAAAAGGACAAAGCCACACATGACCAACAGCCCCAAGTACAGGTTTGCCTAACAAAAGAATGAGATGAGGTTACCATACGGTACACAGCGTAGAGAAAAAAGCCACACTTCTTTCTGGCTCTGGACCACTCGAAAGTACATCAAACGCTAACCCCACTGACACTAAGAGTCACAGGAACTGAAGCCTATGGTGACGACCACCTCACCTCTCTCAGCACAATTCTACACTGATTTTTGTTGTTGTTACTGGAAGAGATTCAATCATTTTAACAAAGAGCTGCTGCTGGACTGGCCTTAGAAAAAATGATCTCTGGGTAAACCATCTTCTCCTGTTGTCTGAACTTTTACCCACAGAAGGCTCTATCCTAGGAGGATTAGGAGGGGGGCTTCAAGAGCACTGCCCAACAAAGGTGAACATTCTGGAGGATTCTTGGTCTATCCTGCTTCAGGGTTAAGCAAGAAAAAGAAGTGTGAGGCAAAGGGCCGCTGGAAAGTTATATGCAGAGTCTCACCTGGAGAAGCCAAATGGATCCAAAGAACAGATTCCCCAGGGAAGACAAAAGCATCAGGCTCATGGCTGACATCAAGGTACCTGTACCAGGTGACAAAAAGCCATCTTGAGAGAAGCCATGGTAAAGTAAATCAACCCTGCTACAACTGTTCCTTGTGTTCCCCCAAATGAAGGCTTTCTACTTCAACCCCATAGCCACAGGAAGTTGGGTGAGGGGGAACAGTCCTAGGGAGAATCCTGGCTAGAGTGGAGACCCTGTCCAGGTTTTCCAGTCCGCACTTACCTCCCAAGAAGAGGTAACTACGGCGCCTGGCATAGAGTGCACTCAGGGTGAAGCAGGTGAAGATCATTGCTGTGCCTATGAAGGCGGTGGGGAGGATGCTGTTGAGGAAAAGACCATTAGACTGGGCGCTACAGTAATATAGTCTGTATTTAGAAGGCACATTCGTAAAGGTAGAGACACTTAAAGACACTAGTGAAATAGTTACCTGGGGTTGATGTCAATGCACAACTCCAGAGCAGGGCCCAGGCCAACTCCTAGAAAACAAAAAGCCCCAGAACACGTTACTACCGTCAGTTCTTGAAGAGAACCTTCGTCTAAAAGCTGATCATTGGTAGCACAGGTATGCTCTTGCTCCTAAAAACAAACAAACATGGACTAAAGTAAGTAAGTCTCTCTCTCCATTCTCCTTGTTTTCAACAAAACTTCAACTAAGTCATTGATTTATTCAGAGCTGCAAAATTGTCCTCTTAGCCGAAAATCACTGAGGACTCCCAGAAGGAATAGAGATTAGGACAAATGACACAGGCATGTCAAACATTTGGAGCTAAATCATTACTCTGAGGAGTGAGGTAACGTGGGCCAGATCAGGAATCAGATTAGGAAACAAGGGTTAAGAGTAAAGCAGGGCCTCGTGGCCAGCAACGTTCCAGTCACGCAGGAGTGACTCTGTAGCAAAAAGAAAGGCCAGACCAGTTCCGCAGGTGCTCACGTGCCAACAGGAGGCCTATGGGCGCCTGTTCCGGCTCCGGCGTTTCCTCTCCTCCGGTTACTCTCCTTTCTCCTTTTGACTCCACCCTGTAAAGCCTTCAAAAACTAGCTTTTCCTGATCTAAAAATCTTAATCTCTAAATCCTCACCTTTCTTTAAACTCTTCAACATGCTGTAGATTAGACTCACTTGGATTGAGCGGTACTCACTCAAATGTTGATTTACAAGTATTTTTATTGTGTAGCTTTGGTCTGGTTTCCCTTAATGATAATTCTATAAGTGCTTTTTACAAAAAACTTTGATTGTTGACACTATTACCGATGTCCTCAGATTCTCCCCACCTCTGCGCCCCCTCCACGGGCCACCACCACACTGCTGTCTGTGTGTGTGTGCCACGCATAAATGTCTTTTTGCCAATCCCCTCACCTCCCTCATCCAGCTCCCCCTCCCCCGAGAGCTATCAATCTGTTCCATGTGTCCATAGCTCTGTTTCTGTTTTGTGTATTTGATTCCACATGTAAGTGAGATCATACGGCATTCATCTTTCTCTGACTGACTTATCTCACTGAGCACAATAATCTCCAGGTCCAATAATCCCGCTGTCGTAAAAGGTTAAGATTTCGTTCTTTTTTTATGGCCACACAGTGGTCCATGGTGTAAGTGTGCCACAGCTTTTTCATCTGCTTGTCTACTGACGGCCCTTGGCTGTTTCCAGATCTTGGCTATTGCAGACACTGTTATGGAAGTGCTGTGGTTTTCATTCTTTTCTTGACAATCAGCAACAGGCCCTGTGCGATGCATTTCAGTGCATGGCTTGAATTAACTGCCTATGAGGTTCAGAACAGATGGGTGCTTCTATGGTAGTTGCCAGCGGGAGTCCAACCTAGTCAGGTTCTTGGGCCTTAGTCCCGTGTCCACTGGTAACAAGTTACGCTACCTAAGCTCTTAAACCTCATTCATTCAAGCACGTAATTGCTTATTTTTGGATACAAAAGTAATCACCAGTCACAAAGAGCTTATCCTCTGTATGGGGAAGCAAGATGCATCTACACGAAATAAGAAAGCAGTACAAGGCAAAATACATTCAAATATAAAGTTGGATGATAAGTGTACCAGTTGGGGTAAATCAGAACAAATGCAAATCTCAGAATCTACTCTGAAGCAATATTAAAAAATAGAGTCTCCACCCCCACCCCCCAAAATTAGACCAACCCCTTAACACACCTGTAAGGAAAGCAAATCCAACAAGAAGCCCCAGTCTCTTCTGCTCGGTCTCACGGCTATGAGGTGTGGCCATCAGCCAGATCATCAATCCCAGGGAGCCCAGGGCAGACAGCAGGCCAGCCTGTCAGATCCAGAATCAGAAATGAACTACCAAATTTATCTTGCAGGAGACTTCATTAGAATCAAATAGTCATCTGAATTACCCAGTATTTGCTTCTAACTTGGAGGCAGTGGAAAAGGCAGTGTGGGCTGAAGAGAGAAACCAGAAGCCTTGAAGGACAGGGTCAGGGCCATGGTGGATGCTGGAGGCTGTTCTGGCCTGGGCAGTCCATGAACCACAACTACCCTGGTCAAACTATGGTTCTTGCCCAAGAAATAGCAAACAATGAACCACAGGGACAAATGCTGAAAATACATTCCAACCTGGAGAACAAGCTGGAATGTATTTTCAGCATTTGTCCCTGTGGTAGAAATGACCCCTTTTTGATCATTTTTAAATATACGCAAATACATATACAGAGAAAAAAGGCTGAGAGAGGGTGCTAGGGATGAAATGTTTATGTCCCCCATCCCAAATTCACGTTTAAATCCTACCCCCCAATATGATGGTATTCAGAGGTAGGGTCTTTGGAAGGTCATAAGAGTGGAGCCTTCAGGAAGGGGATCAGTGCCCTTATCTTATAAAAAGGGAACCCTGAGAGCTCCCTTGTCCCTTCCACCATGTGAGGACACAGCAAGAAAAGGGCTGTTTGCGAAACAGGAAGTGGACCCTCAACACACAACAAATCTCCTGGCGCTTTGATCTTGGACTTCCTAGCTTCTAAAACTATAAGAACAGTTTGTTGTTACCCTGACCGGTGTGGCTCAGTTGGCTGGGCGTCATTCCACAAAGCAAAAGGTCATGGGTTCAATTCCCAGTCAGGACACATGCCTGGGCTATGAGTTCAGTTCCTGGCTGGGGTGTGTACAAGAGGCAGCTGATCGATGTTTCTCTCCCATTCTTTCTCCCTCCCTTTCCCTCTCTCTAAAATATAAATAAATAATGTCTTAAAAAAATAACAACTCTTTGTTAAGCTAGTGGTCCCTGACCTTTTTGGCACAAGGGACCAGTTCCGTGGATGATGGGGGTGGCGGGGGCTTAGGTGAACCACTGTGGATTGACGGGGATGGCGGGGACAGGAGGCAAAGCTCAGGCAAGCCTGGGGGTTGGGGACCGCTGGTTTAAGCCACCCAGTCTATGACATTCTGTTATAGCAGCCTGAAGGGACTGAGACAGAGGGTTATTATCAAAACGTATGTAGTTATTTCTGGGTAATAGGATTACAGAGTTTTATATTTACTTATCATTAGTCTGTTATCTGAATTCTCTACAATGAATATGCCCCAGTTTTGTAAGAAAAAAAAAATTCTTATAACGCAAGTGGGAAAAAGCTATAGGCATTTAAAAAGAAAGAAACCCTTCAGGACACACGAAGACACAAAAGTTCCTTCCGCCCTTTAAAGGCATAGTCCAGCCTCGTTTCCGCAGCAGCTCCGTTCCACAGTCGGCACGGACAACGCATCAGTGAACCCTGACCCGCTGCTCCTGTGGCACATCGGTGCTCGGGTTCTCGTGAAGCCCCGTCGCACCACTGTCATCAGCAGACCAATACACAGCCTCTGACACACACTGTCAACTCGTCAGCTCATGAACCGTGAGCTCAGTCACAGCACTGCAACGCCTGCCAGGACAGACTGTATCTCACACACGTTCTCTCCATGAGGCACATCAGTCTTCTCACAATTAGGGACACGAAGGCCACTTGGAGCCATTCTAAACCGCAAAATTATCAACAAAAATGCAAGAAAAGCAGCACGAAACTGACCGTAAAAAGGACTACAGTTTAGAGTTTGAGAGCCTGAAATACAACTGTGTGTTGCCTTGTTCAACCTCAGCTGGGGCATGGGTGTGGGGGCAACTCACATTTGCCTGCTGCTCTGGGTGCAACTGGGAATGTCTGCACAAGTACTGACTTCAGAGTCACAAACAGATTTAGTGAGTAGGTGTATCACAAATACGAAATCCACAAATAATGAGGATGACTTTATATTACTTAAAAGGGCCGCTCTCGCCTAAAAGGTAGAGTATGTTTTAATCTAAATTCAAGAGATCGCCCTGGCTGGTGTGGCTCAGTGGACTGAGCGCCAGACTGCGAACCAAAAGGTCACCAGTTTGATTCCCAGTCAGGGCACCTGCCTGGGTTGTGGGCCAGGGCCCCAACTAGGGGTGTGTGAGAGGCAACTGATCCCACCAGTGTATCTCTCTGAACACATTGATGATTCTTTCCCTCTATTCCTCCCTCCCTCCCGCCCCCTCTAAAAGTAAATAAAGAAAACCTTAAATTCAAGGGATCAAAGTCCTACCCTCTGAGTATCTAGAGTAATTTTTCTCACAATCCCTGCAAGGAAATGCCTGGGCACAGGGACAGTTCTCCGCAGTGCCAATGCCAATGCAGGCACACCTCTGTACTTACACTAAAGAGGACACTCTACTAGGGACCAGTCTTGGCTAGTGAGAACTTCAAACTTAATGATTACTCCTCAACTGTCCCTTCTAATCCTGCTGACCAAACCCAAACTCTCCCCTCAACACAGGAAATTGAGTTATTAAAGGGGTTTTCACTCAACCATGCCGATGTAAGTGTATCAGAGAACCAAATGGGTCAAATCCTGAAAGGTCTCAACTCTGCCCCTCCTGATAACTAATCATACAGTCAGTGTTTTGTATCCATGTACTCCCGTCATTCACACACATAAGAGAAACAGGAGGAAAAGATAACAGGCTGCTGTGGAGAATACCAGCATGCGTGTCACACCTCCGCCCAGTGGGCAGGGGTCTTGCACACCAGCAACACATTGTTCAGTGTCAGGGTTAGGACATTCCGAAGCCGAACATTTCAGCGTCTAGACAGGGCAGAGTCGCCAGAAAATTTAAATGGCTCTACATGTCCTCAATATTTACTGGCTGGCTTTGGCTGAGTTCAGATGCCAAACTTCTGAAAAGGAAAGGATCAAGGAGAGGCATAGGCTTGTACCACCCTGCTGAGCTGGTTTCTTCCGATTATAAATTGTGCAACAGCCACGAGGAGAACAAATTGCTCTTACCTGGATGAAGTGAGTGACCACATGGACATAGGCCCCTGTAGCTGCCACAAACATACACAGGGCAAAACTGGCGTAGACCTTCTTCAGGTGCTGCTGTGTCGAGGGGGTTCTGGGAAAGAGTGCGAGTAACAGCCATCACTCCGGGACCAATCCGACCTTATCTCTAAGCTAAGAGTCGTCTCCCTCCCTTCTCCTTCCCAGGGAATATGTGAAAGTTATATTACAATTAAAAAAGGAATGTTTTGAACTAACAGAGACTATTAGAGGCTGGGGAAGAGCCCCAAACTCACAATTATGAACAATCAGCACCAAAACTAGAGTAATTTAATGACTTCCCAGTGACCACACAGCCATCCTTAGAATCTGGGTGCTTACCATATCCTCGGGACTCTAACAAAGTCAATGTTAGTCTATACATACAAAATTTAATAAACCAGGTATGGAAGGAAAAGCAGTAAGAAATTGTAGTCAGGTAAGGTCAATACACTTACATATGGGAAAATTTTAAGAGCACGTCAAAGTTGATCTTCCGATCAAATATGTTCATGATGCCAGAGTCTATGGGACACAGTCTCCACACTATAGAACAAACAGTAAAAAGAAGAAAGGTTATTTTAAAGGTACAAGTACAAAATAAACAATTTTCTTATAAAAAATACAAGTTTGGAAAAATGAAAGTATTTACAATCCCGCTGTTCTAACACAACCACTTTTATTTTTACATATTTCCTTCTAGAATACACTTGTAATCATAATCAACCATTTTAAAGGGGACAGAGAAAACAACCCATCCTCCTCTCTCCAAGATATTTCATTACTACAATTTAATTTCTATTCTTTCAGAAGGCAATCTGCCCCTTTAAAAAACTATTTCCAGCGCTGGCTGGTGTGGCTCAGTGGATTGAGTGCTAGCCTGCGAAGCAAGAGGTCGCTGGTTCATTTCCCAGTCAGGGCACGTGCCTGGGTTGTGGGCCAGGTCCCCAGTAGGAGGCACACAAGAGGCAACCACACACTGATGTTTCTCTTCTCTATCCTTCTCCCTCCCTTCCCCTCTGTCTAAAAATAAATAAATAAAATCTTTAAAAAGAAAATAAAAGACCATTTTCTATGAAAAATTCTCAATTAGTAATCTAGTTAAAGGAATCCAGTCACTGGAACAGAAAATGATTTTATGTCATTATTTCAAGATGCTACAGAACTCCCTCAGCAAAGGTATAGAACTTCAAAGATCAAAAAAAAAGAAAAGAGAAAATAAAAACTATAAAGGTCTGCACTAGGACTTGCATTTTAAAAACATACACATAGAAGCTTTCTACCAAATGTATTTTAGAACCGAACTAAAAAAAGAGATTCATAATTTTAAAAAGAGGAAAGTTCTTACCTCCATGAAAAGGAAAATTGCCAAAAACACTTTTTTTAACATAATTTCAGAACCTTCCTTACAAAAGACTTAATGTAGTACAAAAAATTCCTGTATACCCTTCACTGAGACAAAATTACTATTTCACCGTATTTGCTTTATCCTCTCTCTACATATAGCAATATGTAGACTTGAAAATATATATATTTTTTGCCATGCAGATACAATGCCCCTTACCTACAAATACCTTAGTGTGTATATCCTAAAAATGATGATCAAAATTAGGAAATTAACAATGATACAATTCTACTATCTGATGTACAGACCTTACTCAGATCTTGCCGACTGTCCCAAAGGGCATTAAAAAAAATAATCTGAACTACACCCAGGTCACATTATACATCAATACCATAAAGTCAGGCTCTTAAGTTTTGCTCCCTCCCCTATCTCACATGCAGTCCTAAACAAACATGCTCAATCTACAGAACTAAACATCTAATCACGAACTCTCACCTTTGCTAAATATAAATCTTCCAGATTCTCGTTAGACGCGTAAGGCCCAATCCTTTTCAAATTTACCAAAAAAGGGAGGGGGAGGAGGGGACTAAAACTACTCGCATCCATTCTCATCAGCACTTAACCTAATACTCAGCAAAATTCACCTGGGCAAGCAAACCAGTTTCCTGAGGGATCCTGGGCCAGTGGAAAGATACCACTCTTAAGAGTTCAAAATTTTACCACTTGCTTCCTGAGGCTCTCTCACAAATGAAACAATTAAAATGGCCAGCTTGCTTTCTCTGATTTCCTCTTTCCTTTCCCACCATTCCCACTCACCTTAACTCTTTTGTTAGCTCTGTTCCTAAGAACGGATATGGTAAGAGGAGGCAGAACCTACTAAAGCTGATGCTCTGATCTTTAAGTCTCAGGGCTCCAGGTCCCCTTGACCTAGATGGTGCAATTATTGCAGGCTGTTGCGCTGCCAGCCGCAGCCTTCCACAACCATGATGTGCACATCCTCCAGAGAGCACGCTTACAGGATGGCAGAATCCAGCACCTGGAAAGTGTCCTTGTTTAAGGCTTCCATTAACACCCCTAATGACATCCCTAGACAGAACCTGCAACAGTACTGAAGCAACCTTTAGGGCCAAGTTTCTCTGAAGTATTCACAACAACCTGAAGTATCTCTTGCTTCCAATTTCAAGAGTTAAAAAAGGAGGGGGTGGGAGTAAATAGTCAAATACCTAGGGTGCTGCTGTTAGTCAGAAAGGGGCAACTCTCTGTAACCAGACCCCACTAGGCGGAAGCCTAGGAGGGAGAATGGCAGCAACCCCTCTGTCCCAGGTCACTCTTTCACATTTCCTAGGGGGTAACGAATGCCCCTTTCCAGGGCTCTTACAACTGCTGATAGAAAAACCATCAAAGGTGGTGAGGGAAAGGAGGGAGGTGTCAAATAGGAATTTCTCCAGGATTTAATAGTGGCTCGCAGTTTAAAACCATAAAAAATAAAACAAAACCAGTTTTCCAACATAACTACCTATTTAACATTTAAGTGAAAAATGTAACTGCGGCCCTGGCTGGGTAGCCCAGTTGGTTAGAGCGTCATCCCAGTAGCCAAGGCCGCAGACCCCATAGGAGAACCAACCTATGAATGCATAAATAGGGGAATGTTTTTCTCTCTCTAAAATCAGTCAATATATTTTAAAAAAATTTTAATGTAAATTCCAAAATTTCTAGATGTAAAGATACACAACAGTTTTAACAGCATTAAGGGGGGAAAAGAAATGCAATACAGTATACAGATTTAAGACGACATGATGTACATATCACATCTTTTCCGAAATGTTAAAGTATGAGGGAAAAAGTTGGTCTTCGAATCAAGGAAACATGACAATTTGCTCTAGGTCTGTACCAAACAGATAAGAACTAAGGTGCAGATAGGTAACAAGTTAAAAAAAATGTTCTTACCAAAAGTATTCTCAGTCTCAGGAAGAGTATTTAAAACCATTAACCAAGTAGCTCAGCTAACATCTAGAGGGTACCCCACAGTTAGCGACAATCTTTGTTTAAAAAAAAAAGTAGATTAAAATGATAAAATATTAAAATTTTGTGATGTGTGTTTTACCACAATTAGGAAAAAACAATCATTACTTGTTGCTCAGAAGTCCTCTAGTGCAGCAGTGCCGACACGCATCGAAGGCCACCACAAACACCAGCACTAGGCTGCCCCACCCTGACTCTCCCGGTACAGAAGTCTAGCAAGTCTATATTCAGCTAATGTAGAACAGGGAGGTGGGATTATTCACACAGAACACAGTGAGGACAGTGCCATCTGGACTCCTGGGAATGTGTCTGTCCTGCATTTGTGAATGACAAGCAAATATTCAGGTGTGAGTCACAGCCAAATCCCTTTGATTTGGTCCAGAGCCTCATTTTAATTTAAGCCTTCATCCTCAGGAGACCAGGAATCCCCAAACTTGTCAGAGTCTGTCAAAATTTGTCATGCATATACTGCTAAAGCAATTGGAAATGTCACCATTCTGTGGTTCCCCGTCAGCCACCTCTGCCAGAGCCACCCCAAAAAAACAAAACAAACAAAAAAAAACAACAACAAAGGACTTCTCCCTTCAAAACCCCTCCTACTTAACACAGCTTTAATCAAAAAATGAAACACAAACGGAAGACATTTGTACAGGTAGCAAAAGTGTGTATTCACCAACCAAAATGCAACATTAACTTAAGTGGAAACTAAAGCAAAGGTTCGTCCCTCAGGGACAGGAAGGCCATGCTTATCAGCCTTCCTCAGAAGGGACAATTCTGATAAATACCAGTGCCATCCGACTTGGCCTACTAAACCCTGAAGGGAGGGTATTTTTCAGATATAAAAGATAGGTCTTTCATTAGTAATTCTACCCCGCTGCCATTCTGAGCATTAACAACTATGTATGAGAAAACAGATATTCTTATCAATGAACATCCATGTCTGGGGTCTTCTTAAATCTATTGGTTTGTTCTAGGTATCTTCCTTAACCTTGTCCTAAAATGAAAAGATTATTATAAAGGGCCAGCCCTTAAATTAAAAATATTCTCTGCAATCTTATTGCAACACCTATTAAGTAGAGTGCTTATGAAACATGGTCAAAAGTTATGCAGAGTGGCCCTGACCGACGTGGCTGAGTCTGCTGGGCGTTGTCCTGCAAAGTGAAAGGTCACAGTTCAATTTCCAGTCAGGGCACACGCCTGCGTTCTGGGCCTGCTACCCTGATGGGGAACATGTGAGAGGCAACCAATCGATGTTTCTCTCTCACATGGATGTTTCTCTTCCTCTCTTTCCCCTCCCTTTCCCTTTCTCTAAGAATAAATAAATAAAATCTTTTAAAAGTTTAAAAAGAAAGCTGTGCAAAACAGAAACAATCATGCATTTAAAAAAACAATCCTTGCCTTTGAAAAAAAGCCTGCTGACTGCTGGAGCCAAGACAGCAGCTGCCTCAAACACATACAATTTAACATTAAACCAGCAAGTCAAAGAAACACTGCTCACACATCCAATTAAACATTCAGTTTGTGAATTGTGGTTCTTCATTCCCATCGTAGTAATGTGACCATCTTGAATTCTGATCCCTCACATCTGGAAGGTACCAAATTAATACTTAAAAGAGAAAAAAGAAATCCTATGTGGTTTTTTTTTAAAAAAAAAGGAGGTGGTGGGTCCATTTGTAATTTTTTTAGTTCCTCCTATTGAATAGTTTTCAGAATCTGTATAGCCATGTCCTTAAGCATAGTAATTAAAAACAAAACCTGCTGCACTTGAATCTGACCATTACTTCCTTAGCGGTATGACATGCAAAAAATTTCTGGTACTTAACCTCATTGTGCTTCAGTTACCTCATTTGTAAAAGAGTAAATAGACAGGGTCCGGCAGAAGTAACGCCTGCGTGAGTGTGGTTGGTAGGGTAATAACGTGGTGTAACGACTTACAGTTTTAATTTGAACATTTCACCTAAAATGTCGTATAATGTGCTCGAGTGTGGTATCGTTATGTTACAGAATTACATGCTTATGATTTTGTAATAAAAAGGGGTGTTATTTGTGCTGGACCCTGTATATTATCTACTTCACAGGGTTGAGGACTAAGTGCGATAACACAAAGACAGCGCTTGGAACGGTGGTCACACAGGACTGACTCAGTATGCTAACCGTTACTGTTACTAACGTAAATGCCATGGAACCTCGGTTCCTGAAAATTCATTCTGGAGAACTGTTCAAGAAGTGACTTGTTTGAAAACCAAATCTCCTTTTTTTTTAATTTTTTAAAAGATTTTATTTATTTATTTTTTTAGAGAGAGGGGAAGGGAGGGCAAAAGAGAGGGAGAGAAACATCACCGTGTGGTTGCCTTTTGCACACCCCCTACTGAGGACCTGGCCTGCAACCCAAGCATGTGCCTTGACTGGGCCCTGACTGGGAACTGACATGTGTCCTCTGGTTCACAGGCTGGTGCTCAGTCCACTGAGCCACACCAGGCAGGGCCTAATCTCCTTTTTCTGTCACCTGAGAGACACATGACTGATCACACAGGTATGAGCAATGAAAAGGCTATCAGGTGGGGAATCAAGACCTGAAGTTCTGTTAGACAACCAAGACATTCTTTCCATGAATAACTTGGTCGAGGACCAGAATGTTCGAGAACTGAGACTTGGCTGTACTCATTACTCACAATCCTTGGTGTATGCTTATCCCTTTTAAAAGCCTAGTTTTACAAGACATTTATCGCAGACCTAATTTACATATGCCCTGTAAATTACTTTAAAAATATTATTTAACCATTAACTCATAGCTAGCTATATATCCTGAAGGCTTAATATTTACCCAAATGAGAAATTAAATTAAACTGGGGGGGGGGGGGAGTCTAAGACAGTTATAAATGGGAATTTAAAGAAACGATAAATCTTAATCACTGGTTAAAATGACTTTTCTTTAAATGACATGCCTCTCTTCTGGGACATTTATACTGTACTTCCCGTCATCCCACATGGTCACAGGCGTTTTGAGACAGACTAATAACTAAGTGATAATCTGATGTGATAGAGATTTTGATGAAGTAAATGGTCATTAGTCTGATGCTTTGACCATTCAAAGTTAGTCTATTCAGTCCCAGCTGGCTCAGTGGGTTGAACGACGGCCTGTGAACCAAAGGGTCACTGGTTCGATTCCCAGTCAGGGCACATGCCTGGGTTACAGGCCAGGGCCTCAGTAGGGGGCATGTGATAGGCAACCACACATTGATGTTTCCCTCTCTTTCTCCCACCCTTCCCCTCTTTCTAAAAATAAATAAAATCTAAAAAAAAAGGTTGGTCTATTTGCTTTAAGAAATTCCACTTCAGCTAGGGCTGGACTTTGATTGCTCTAGATCTTAACCATACATATCTCAGCTACACCCTCCCACCCACCCAATTTCGGCCAAAATCCCTGGATTACCTAACACTGAATCCTGTCTCTCTAGGGGACTGCCTTAGAACCATACCAGTACCTGGAGATGAAATGCCTACTGCCTTCAATATATTACTTTTTTGTACCAAATTCTGACACTACTAAATCTCCCTCTCTATGACCACAACTGTTGACAGACACTGAATCCTAAGAAGGCCTCAATGTCCTAAATACATAATCATCTTCCAATATAAACTAGTAATCCCTCCCCAGTTAACACCGTATTTAGCCCAAATGAAAGCAGGCATAGATTAGGACAAATTGCACGTCCATATAATCCTCACCCCTGAAGCTCTTTCTTCAGTTGATTCCAGTTAATTGTGACAAAACTTCTCTCACACATGTGGCTTTAAGCACAGTCAGAGCAGAGCTCGCACATGAATCAGCCTGCAAGCCCCCTGCAAACACTTAAAGGCACAACCAAGAGTCTCCAGAGCAAATACAGATCCCATTATCTATCTGTTCAGAATGTTGTAACTTCAGGGGGAGGGGCATATAAGGGGACTAAATGGTAAAGGAAAAACAATACAATAAAAATTTTAAAAAAGGAAAGAAAATTATAACCTCAAATCAACACTCCCCAGCTGGCTGAGGGGGAGACCTACCTTGAGCGGTCACTTAAGTGTTCCTAACAACCAACCTCTACAGTCCTCTCCTTGATTTGAATAATGTCTTTGGAAAACAAAACTGTGCATAAAAACTATTCCATGAAATCTGACTAGAAACGCTGGGGGGAAAGACACAGTTGAGTGGAAGACATTTCTGCCAGCTTCCACAGCCAAGTCAAAGTAGCAAAGGGTAATTTAGAAGGTGGAGCATCCAGGGAATACTCAGGGTCTTCCCAGGAGAGATGAATACTCGTGTGGTAGTTTATGAAATAAAGTGAAACTCTTCAGGCCAGCAACAGTATCTTCTATAACACCACTGACTACATTTATATACAATTTTACAACTTTCAAAGTGTTTCATACACATTATCCCCTTTGATCTTCACACCAACAGATGAGGGAAGAGCAAGAACGTTTAGCCCTACTTTGAAGATTAAAAAAGAAAGTTCGGAGAGGCAGTGTAATGGTGGTACAAGGACTGGACTTGGAGTCACAAGCCCTGCTAGTTTCTAACACACTACTTTGGGAAAATCATTTCACCTATGGTCCTCTAGGCTTCCTCACCTGTAAGGCAACAATAATTAATACCTGCTCTACCGAGCTTATTGAATGCCAGTAAGAAAATCTGTGTGAAATAATTCTAGAGTGAAAAATGGACATTAGTATTGACTAGACCAACGTCAGAAGTCAAAAATATGTAAACAGCAGAGCCAGAACCAGGCTCGGAGTCCTCTGACCTCTGAGGTGTGGTACCCTTTCTCCTAGGACACCCTACAACAGAAAAGCATGCTTTCATTAAGGCAGTTCCAGCCACAGATCAAGAGAAATCTTGTTTTTAATGTACATATGCTGATTCCTATTACACGTTCTGTATTTTTCAGCATTTCTACAATAAGCATGAACTATATCCATAACAGGAAAAACTACAGAAATGCTGGCTATATGGGTTCATGTTACCTTTCCTATTATTTAGGAGCAAGGCTTCAGTCAGAACAATAGTGGAGAAGGAAAGAAAGAGGGTACTAAGCCATGTTTCCACAACAAGATGAATAATTTAAGAAGGAAACTCTGAATCTAAATTACGAATTGCATTTCTCAAGAATTCAACCATTCTGTCTCCCTGATGGAAAATTGCAGAATCTAAATGTCAACCTAGTAATATTCAACAGAGGAATAAGAAAACATCAAAGAGAGTAAATCTAATAATTATAGAAATAAGTGTGTTCGCAGAAGCCATAAGAAATGTGGTTGTGCGACTAGAAAAATCTGCCTTGAACTGAATTCTTAAACTACACATTCTACCAAAAGATAAAATAGAAATAAATAAGTAACTAGAAAAGCCTATTCTCCATTAACCTTTAACTTTAAAAAAATCTTTGTGTTTCAGGCACAGTCAGCTCTTCTATTGGGTTACACATTCATAAGTTAACTATTGTTAAGACAGAGTCTCAAGTTCAGAGAGGTTTTTGTCCTTGTTTGGGATGGGCAACGCAACCGGGCTGGCACGGGGTAGCAATTCCGCACTTAATACACAAAAATACCACAGCCTAATTATCACAGCTCCAGCAAGCAGGTCCCAGAAGAAAACAGCGCCCAACGCCGCCACCTTTCCTAATCGGACTTTGAGAAAGTCGCCCACAAGGCTCAGGACTAAATAAAACCAAGCCACCTCACCTGTCCGAAGGTAACCTATCAGACCAGAGCAGGGCTGCCCTGTAGGGCTGGATGGCCAGGCCAAGCCCCGTCTCTCCACACCTCCCGCTTCTGCTGTTGGCTTGCACGTAACTAAGGGGCCTCGCGTGTCACAGAGTGTGACATCACCCGCCCCACCGTGACAGGGCAGCCTGCCTGACCAGGCCCTTCTCGAGACCCGGGCTCAGCCGCTCACCCAGAGGCCCCGTAGCGGAGCAGTGATCGGTCGGGTTAGGCAGGGGTGACCACCACCCGTGAGGTTTCGCTTTCATTCCCCTCGGAAGGAAGGGGTGGGGACGTGCCCTAAATTCCAGATGGGCCTGGGCCAAGGATCCCCTGCGTCTATTCTCAGCGGAGCAAGAGGGACGCAGACTGGGGGTAAGGGGGGAAAGGAGGCCAAAAAGGGTCTTCGCTAGCGCTCCCGAGAAGAGCGGGAGCCCGGACGCCCCCCAAAACCTGGCCGACTTGCCCCCCTCCCCCCACTGCTTGTATAGCTGCGCGTGCGCAGTGTCAGTTCCTCGTTTCCCCTCCCCGCCCAGCCCTCCCGAGTCCAGTCACAGAGGGGCTTTTCCCGCGGGGTCCAGTCTGTCCGGAAACGAAGACTACTACCATCCTCGTTCATACAATAAGTAGTAACCCCCCGTTCGTTCTCTACTGCCGGCTCGCGCAATCCTAGTTCACACGTACCTTCTTAACCGCCTCTCCGGAGCCCACAAAGCTCTTTAAACACCGGATGTGCTTCTGACTCTCCCAAGGTCCGCTTCAGACTCTTTATCCTGAGTCCGCCCCTCCAAGGAAGCCCCGCCCCTAATCATTTTAAGACCAGCTCTCATTGGCTGTTGGCTGCATATCTGCCCTTCCCATGACTGTACAAGCATGAACTTGGGCAGCTCACTTCAGAGCCATTCGCTAACGTCTTTGTCAATCAAGTCCCTGGCGAACAACCGGCGTCGTAGAAAAGGTCTCCTCGTTCTTCACCTATAGTAAGGAAGGATGGCTGTCCAAAGCTGCCTGTAGTAGAGAAAGTGAAGAAGGACAGGCCCCACCCAAGACACAGACCTGGCCAAATAATGGAACCCCTATGACGCGTGATGGAATAGCGCTGTAAAGTCTTGGAATTCTAGTTTCAGGCTTTTTATGAAATGTTAAAGAAGGAAGGAGATTCAGAAAACACATAGAAAAGCGCTCTCAGAGAGGCCAGTTTGCTTTGAATCTAGTAGAGCTTAAACTTCAAAGCATCTTTGAATCTATGGGCCTAATAAAATGGTGGTTGTTTTATATCATCAACTTTGGAGTCTCATAGATAACTGAAACAGTGTTCTTTCCACAAATCAATAAGAGACCAAAATCAACATAAATATGGACAAAGTGTATCACTAAGAGAAAACCCAAAAGGCCAATAAACATGAAAAAATTCTCATTAGTAATTAGAAAAATGCAAATTGAAACAACAGTATAGCATTTCACACAGGATTGGCAAAATCAAAAAGTCTGACAACTCCAGTATTGGTGAGTAAGTGGAAAAACAGGAAGCCATACACTATTGGTGTAATGAAAAACTGGCATAAACACCTTACATAATAATTTAACAAGATCCAGCAAAGCTGAAATGAACATACTCTCATAATTTATAGGTATGTATTTTCATACATACATATGAAAATATAATCCTGGCTAAGTAGCTCGGTGGTTAGAGCATCGTCCTGATACTCCAAGGCTGCTGGTTTGATTCCTGGTCAGGGCAGGAAATATATACCCAAGGCTGTTTGTTGCAGCATTTTTTGAAATAAAAAATTAGAAACATGATATATTTATGCCATGTTTTGTCAACAGAGGCAATGTCCCTTTAGGGGTGATGAAAATTGGTTTCTAGAGGTACCAAAAATTTTAGATGTGGTTTGTAGTAATGACCCTCCAAAACTTATTCCTATCCAACAAAAACCTTATTCCTTACTTTTGAATTTCTATTGTTGGGAGAAATTAAAGTTGTCATTCATTTAAGAACTTGAAATTAATTATATTTTCTCCCTGGGGAAGATAATAAAAGAAAAGTTGAGAAACAGATTTATACAATGAAAATCCATACAGCAGAGGTAATAGATTTATATGTATCAACATAGACACATCTATTTTTTTACCCACACGCAAGGATATGTTTATTGATTTTTTTTTTTTTTTTGAGAGGAAGAGCAGAAGAGAGACAGAGACAGAGAGAAACATCGATCAGTTACCTCCGGTGGGTGCCCCAATGGGATTCAAACCTGCAATCTAAGTATGTGCCCTGACTGGGAATCAAACCAGCAAACTTTTTTTTTAAAAAAAGACATTTATTTTTATTTTTTAAAAAAAGATTTTATTTATTTTTAGACAGAGGGGAAGGGAGGGAGAAAGAGAGGGAGAGAAACATCCATGTGTGATTGCCTCTTGCGTGCCCCCTACTGGGGGCCTGGCCTGCAACCCAGGCATGTGCCCTGACTGGGAATCCAAACCTGACTGACGTTCCTTTGATTCACAAGCCGGCACTCAATCAACTGAGCATGAGCCACACCAGCCAGGGATCTCTTTTCTTTTTTCAACATATATGTGTCAAGTCCCTAAGATTCTATGGTAAATATTAGATATGCATCTCTGCAAAGAAGCATGGCCCCAGCTTTATGAACACTTCATTCTAGTGAGGAAGACAGACATCAAACAATCATGTAAATAAATATATACAAAGAGCATATGGTTTGTTTTTCTTCCCCAGGCCAAGTGTCTCTGCTTTACTTTCATTTTTAAATAACTTTATTTAAGTATAATTAACATATAGTAGCCCTGGCTCATGTAGCTCAGTGGACTGAGTGCAGGCCTGCCTCCAACTAGGGACTCGGCCCATAACCCAGGCATGTGCTCGAAGTGGGAATTGAACCAGAGACCTTACGGTTCACAGGCCCGCGCTCAGTCCACTGGCTGAGCCACACCAGCCAGGGCAGTATGCACTCTTTTTCTTTTTGTTTGGCTTCTTTTACTCAGCATAAATTTGAGATTTATTTATTGTTGTATTATCATAGTTCATTCCTTTTTGTTTCTGAGAAGTACCCTATAGTATAGATTACCAATATTTGTTTATCTATTAACCTGGTGATGAACTTTGGGATTGTTTCCAGTTTTTTGCTATTATAAATAAACTACTAAGAACACTCATGTACAAGTCTTTGTGTGCCCATGTTTCCTTCGTGTGCTCATGTTTTCTTTGGGGTCAATATCTAGGAGTAGAATGACTGAATCATATGGTAGATATATATTTCACTCTTAAAGAAATTGCCAAACGGTTTTCCAAAGTGGTTGTACCTTTACACTCCCACCTGTATATGACAGGTCCAGTTTCTCCACGTGCTCACCAACACCCAGACCAGACTTTTATTGTAGGTGTGTAGTGGTACCTCACTGTGCTCTTAATTTGCAATTCCCTAGTGACTAATGACATTAAATATCTTTTCATGTGTTTATTTATCATCCATATATCTTCTTTGGTGAACTCTCTGTTCATATATTTTGCACATTTTTTATCTGGTTGCTTGGCTTCTTATTATCGAATTTTGAGAGTTATATACATGTCTGGATACAAGTCCTCTGTCAGCTCTGTCTGGGGTGGCTCAGTGGGTTGAGTGCTGGCCTGCAAACTGAAAAGGTTGCTGGTTCAATTCCCAGTCAGGGCACATGTTTAGGTTGTGGGCCAGGTCTCCAGCTGGGGAATGTGAGGGGCAACCAATCGATGTACTTCTTGCACATCAATGTTTCTCTCCTTCCTTTTCTCCCTCCCTTCCCCTCTCCCTGAAAATAAATAAATAATTTTTTAAAAAGTCCTTTGTCAGATATATGATTTGCATATTAAAATATATGCAAATATTGCATTATATATAATATTTTCTCCTGGTCAGTGGCTTGTTTTTAGTTCTCTGAACAATGTCTCTCAAAGAGCATTATTTTTTAATTTTGATGAAGTCCCATACACCAATTTTTTAAAAGGTCTGTGCTTTTAGAATCATAGCTAAGAAATTTTGCTTCACCCAGGTCACAGAAAAGGGCAAAGTGTACTCTGAAGGAGTAGACTAAAGGGATCAAAACCAAAGACTTATCCCGTGTCTTTTAGGCACCAGGGCACTAGGCAAGGGGACTGGGGAAGAAGGAAGAGACCCAGGTACAGATGATAAGACACTGGTAGACTTCAGACAAGCAGAGTGCAAATATGGTTAATTAGCATTCAGCATACATGCCCATCTCCTTCCAGTGTGCTTTGCTGTACTGCAGAGGCTGCAAAGCTAAGGATTATTTCTCTCAGAATACCTTGCAGCCAGTCACATGTACTTGGGTGAGATTTAGAAGGCAGAAGTGAGACAAAGGCCATCATACTGCTACTTTGGCTATTTCTCCTGGCAAGCGAGGTCATGGAGATGGGATGTGTTTTTACAGCTGTGGTCCAGTGATGTCTCTAGCTTTGCAAATATTGAGAGGTGGTTGCATCAGAGTGTAGCAGCGGCAATGTACTGATTATAGTTTCCAGATCCCTAGATCAGAGTTGTAGCTACTTGTTCTTAAACCCAGTCATCAGGGGAGACCTCCTGGTGCCCTATCTTCCTTAATTGTGGCAGAGGTAGCAGCTTCCCTGGCAGAGCACTCCTCTGGTGTTCTGGAGGTCATTCCCAGAGTTTCAACCCAGAGTGGGCCCCTCTAGACTTTCCAATTGATTTTGTAAACCCCTATGTCCTTGTAGCCTTAAATTGCTTGGAGGGGGTTTTGTTTCCTGCATTGAGTTCTGAGTGATAAGAGCAGTCAGATTGTATTTGGGACAAATGGTAAAGAATTTAGAAGGACTCCCACTGTGTGGGAAGGATGTAACAATGTATGAAGTCATTCATTTGTTTAATGAGCATGTAACAGACATGAAGTGGGTGCTATTGCTAGACACTAGGAATATCTACTTACCCTGAAGGACCTTACACAATCTGACGTTGTCATGGTGTGATGATAGAGAGATGTTAGGACTTGATGTGCTCACAGACAAGTTCTTAATCAGATTTGGGAAGTCATGAAAGAAGTGACTCATGAGTTTATGATTTTGTTGTTGTTTTTAATGGATGAGCAGAAAATAGTCAGCAAAGAGGAAGAGGAGGGACATTCTAGCTGTAAAAGGGCAAATTATTAACAAAACCTTTGAAATATCTGTGTTCATATTTCTCCCCCACACGTCCTCAGGAAAAATAAGGAAAGGGGAGGCGTATGTTTCTAAAGACCTTAGAGGAGGCGGTGAGAGATAACGCAGGAGCTTCCTCAGTGGGGCAGGCAAAGGTGGAAGTGGGAGTTGTTGAAGACCTAGCAACCCAGTGTGACTGTATTTGGTGACAGGGCCTTTAAGGAGGTAATTATGGATAAGGGAAGTCATATCGTGGGGCCATAATCTGATAGGCCTGGTGTCTTTATGAAGAAGAGGAAGAGACACTAGAGCCCTCCTGCTCTCTGAGTGCACACAAAGGAAAGTCCCCGTGAGGGCACAGAGAGAAGGTGGCTATCTGTAAACCCGGAAGAGAGATCTCATGGGAAACCAACCCTGACAGCACCTTAGTCAAGGACTTCTCACCTCCAGGACTGTGAGAAAATAAATTCCTGCTGTTTCAGACACCCCATTTGCGGTGTTTTATTATGGCAGCTCCAGCAGACTAACACAACCCTCCCCTAGCTTTCTGCCTCTTTGTCCCCCTTGCCCTGATTTGGTTGGGGCCCTTATCTTTTCCATTATCATCTCTGCAGACCTCTCTGTATTCTCAAACGCTCCTAAAGGAATCTTCCAAAGAGCTTAGTTAAAAACTGTCTAGGACACAGAACTATTTACAGCATAAAAGGCAAACTTCTCAGCTGAGCACAAGACTCCTCTTGAACTTGACCTGCCTTCCCAGCATTGTGCCCTGTCCTTCCACTACACAGTCTACACTTCAGCCTTACTGAAATTCTTACCGTTTGCTCGTTCTGTGCTCTTTCCCTGATCTTCATTTTGGCCAGCACTGTGCCTCCTACCCAGAATGCCTTTCCCCTTCCTGCGCACCCTCCTCCCATCACCTTCTCGTCTCACTGCCTCCCTTTCCCTCTTGCACGTCTGTTCACCTCTCAGCCCTGGCTCAAGTGCCATCTGCCTCGGGAAGCTTTCCTTCACAACTCCATCCTCATTTGTCTCAGTACTTCGTATACCCCAGTTACAACACTTACCACACTGTTTTGAAAACATTATTTTAAGACTCTTTCCTACTAGACTGTGAGCACCTGAAGAAAAGATACCTATTCATCATTGAATCTTCCTTTGTACTTGAAACAAAGGAGGTACTAGACACATATGTCTTGAACAAATAAACAAACAAAATCCCACAGTCCAGACAAGACATACACACACAAAATAATTAAACAAAAGGCAGCAGAGAAAACACAAGTTATGTTTCTGGGTATCCTCCATGGCACCTCGCACAGTGTCTTGCATGTAGTAGACTCTCACTAACTGTTGTTGAATTAAGTTCTAAATGAAAAGTAGAGAAAGTAAGAGTCATAATCATTTAAATCTGGGAGAACTCCACGATAGGGTATAAGCTGGTACCCACCAATATAACATCAATGATCCCATCTGGTGTGTTCACACGCGGTTCATACTCCTCCAAATCTCTGTCTTGCCTCCCTGGATCCATACTGTGAGCTCTTTTGAAGTCAAGGGGTCTCTTATTCATCTTTATATCTTGCATTCTTTATCTACTGGTATCTAGCCAGATGCTTTGCACGAGATAAGCATCCAGCAAGTGTTTGTTGCAAACTAGATTATATTAAAAACTAGATTATGCTGATCCTGGATAGGATTTGAATAGGTCTGTAGAAGAAAACAGAAATCTAGATCAGGGACCCAGCAGAAGTGTATTCATTTCCTAGTGCTACTCTAACAGATCACCGCAGACTTGGTGGTTTAAAGCAGCGGAGATTTATTATCTTACTGTTCTATAGGTTAGAAGTCCAAAAGTAGGTCATTCCAGGGCTGTGGTCCTTCCAGAGGCTCTAGGAGAGAATTTGTTTTCTTGCCCTTCCCAGTTTCTAGAGGGTGCTGCATTCCCTGGCTTGTGGCCCCGCGTTATTCTGACCTCTGCATCTGTAGACATCTCTTTCTCTTGTTCTGGCCCTTCTGCCTCCCTCCTGCAAGAACCCTGGGGATGACATTGAGCCCACCCAGCTCACCCACCCAGGATAATCCTCCCATCTCAAGATCCTCAGCTTAATCACATCTGCAAAGTTCCTTTTGGTGTAAAATAACACATTCTCAGGTTATGGGGATTAGGACAAGGGTACTTTGGAGAGCCATTTATTATTCTGTCTACCCCAGGGAGCAAAGCTGAAGACATAAGAATCCACAACTAATGTCTGGGGATGGACGTTTTCAGCTGAAGCAAACTGTTCAGGAAATATTAGAGCCAGGTAAGATAGGAAAAGTAGATTAAAGGGGCACTGGTGTTTGGAAATGATACAGACCATTGAATGCCAGATTCAGTTTTGGCTTTATCCTGCATAAAATAAGAAAGCTTTGAAGATGGGTGAGCAGGGAGTTAACAATGAAAGCAGTAATCTAGCAGACTCCAGAAGACCCTAGAGTATCTAAATCTGGTTGTCAAACAAAATAAAAAACAGAAGGTTTGGGACCAAGAGACTACACAGGGATGAATACACTGCTGTTTACTGTCTTGTCAAGCTATTCTCTCTGCTAGATGTTCTTTGAACATCCATAATAAATGACTGATGAATTATTTCCCCTCATGGGGTCTTCATTTTTTGCCTAATAGAAGTGTTTAGTCACGTTATAACTCCTCTGTCCTAGGAGAGTCTGTTATAGCCGTTGGGAAAGTGTGTATTTGGGTGAAGTGGTAAGAATGGAGGGGTTACTGGCTGGTGTGGCTCAGTGAACTGAGTGCTGGCCTGCGAACCAAAGTGTCACTGGTTCGATTCCCAGTCAGGGCACATGCCTGGATTGTGGGCCAGGTCAGGTCCCCAGTAGGGGTGCATGAGAGGCAACTACACACTGATATTTGTCCCTCTCTTTCTCCCTCTCTTCCCGTCTAAAATAAATAAATAAAATCTTAAAAAAAAAAAAAAAAAACCTAGTGAAAAACAACAACAACAAAAAAAGAGGGGTGAAGATGTGAGTTGATTGGTTTGTCTAACTAATTGGAAGAGGCTGAGCTTTTTGGGAGAGAGGTTTTTATTTTTTTTTTTAATATTTTATTTATTTATTTTTAGAGAGAGTGGAAGGGAGAGAAATATCGATGTGTGGTTGCCTCTCATGTGGTCCCCACTAGGGACCTGGCCCACAACCCAGGCATGTGCCCTGACTGGGAATTGAACCAACGACCCTTTGGTTTGCAGCCCATGCTCAATCCACTGACCTACACCAACTAGGGCTGAGAGAGAGTTTTAAATGGTCTGGAAAGATAAGAATTCCACTTTTTGGTTGTAAACAATAGAAATTCAACTCTGACTGACTTATAAGAAAGTAGAATTTCCCAGCTTTAAAAAGCATCAGTATGACCAATGCGACTCAGTTGGTTGGATCATCATCCCATACATCAAAACGTTGAAGGTTCGATTCCTAGTCAGGACACATGCCTAGGTTGTGAGTTTGATACCCAGTTGGGATGTGTACGGGAGATGGCCGGTACATGTTTCTCTCTCACATCAGTGTGTTTCTCTTACTCTTTCTCTCCCTTTCTCTTTCTCTGAAATCGATAAACTTTTTTTTGTTTTTCAAAAAAAAAGCATCAGTAATGCTGATGATTTCTGAACTGATATTGACAGCCTGGATTCCTTGGGCTTAGAATATATCCAAGTACCTATTGGCCACCTCTACTTGGAAGTCCAATCAGCAAATCAAACTCAACATAGCCAAAACCCTGTTCTTGATCTTCTCTTTCCACGGCTCCCTCACCAAATCTACCACAAGTTGCTCAGGTCAAATCCTTTTGGGTTTTCTTTCATTCACTCTCTACATTCAAACTGTGAAGCAGTTCTATTGGCTGTACTTTCAAAGCCGTCAGGACCACTTCTGGGCTCCTGTCCAAGCCGGTGGTGTAGGAAGATACTGAACACCTCCTCCCATGAACACATCGAATTTATACCTACAGACAGAGCAATTGCCCTCGAAGAACTGGGGCTGACTGAACAGCTTCTGTACAATAAATGAGAGGCCACATAGAAACGGTAGGAGAGTCGGAGTCACAGCACTGTGGATGCTCCTATCCAATGCAGCTGGGAGAGATCACTGGAGGGCATCCCTGGAGGGCCTGTGCAGACTTCCCCTCCCTGACGCACAGGTAAAAAATAGTGGTTTAAGGGACACCCAGGCTATATGGGCAGGAACTTCATTTACTAAGCCTGGAGCATCTGCCAAGGAGGAAGAGAGCTGTGGGAACTCTCTCCCAGCTGGGATGCACTGAGCACCACAAGTGACCCTTCCTGACCCCTTGATTTCAATGGTCGGAGCTCAATCCAGGCGCTTTAACTGTAGGCCAAAGCCATTCCAGTGCCCCTCACACCCCAGGCCCGCAGCAGTTTCGCTGCTTGTCCCTTGGATTCCCTGAGGTCCCTGACTGTTCCATTCACAACTCTGGCCAATGCGGCTTGTACCTGGGGCTCCCTGTGGCCTGCCGAAGCTCCAGCTTCCAGCCAGCCTGCCAATGTGTCACAGGTGTGACTTGCCTCTGGGACTCCCCTTGGCTCTCACCCACCCTAGCTACAGCTCCTGCCTGGGTATGGCTTGTCCCTGGGACTTCCTGCAGCCCCAGGAGCTTATTCCAGGGAATCCCTGAAGCTTGCAACGGCTCCAGCATCAGTTTCAGGCCCAGCGTGGTTTGTGCCTGGGACTATTCAAGGCCTAAGCCTGCTTCATCTACAAGTCGAACCGGCCTGCCAAAGCGGTCCTGGAGCAGCTTGCGCCTAGGGACTTCCCTTGTCCTATGCCCACTCTAGCTTCAGCTCCAGGCTGGGAGCAGCTTGCCGTCTGGAACTACGAAAGGCCTGAGCCCACTCCAGCTACAACTCCAACCAGCCTGCTAAAGACACTTAGCACACGCAGTCTACAAAGGGGAAGGTCCTACACAAGGCAACTTCAAGACCGAGAAGCTGCTGTTTTGCCTAATTCATAGGCATAAACATAGAGAGACAGCCAAAATGTGGAGACAGAGAAAAATGTTCCAAACAAAAGACCAGGACAAAACTCCCGAAAAAGAACTAAATGAAACAAAGACACACACTCTATCAGATAAAGAGTTAGAGACACTGGAGGTGGTAAGGTTGCTCCATGAGTGTAGGGGAAGATCAGATAGATAAGCTCAGCGAGTACAACAGAGAACGAATTAAAAAAGAACCTATCAAAACTGAAGAAAACAATAACTGAAACAAACAAACAAAAAATACACTAGACGGAATCAACATCAGATTGGTTAATGCAGAAGGAGTCAGCAAGCTAGAAGACAAGGAAGTGGAAATCACCCAAACAGAATAGCAAAAAGAAAAATGGAGTTTTAAAAAATGAGGACAGTTTAAGGGACCTCTGGGACAACACCAAGTTGTCCCAGAATCATAGGGTTCCCAGAAGGCAAAAAGAGAGAAAGGGACAGAAAACTTATATAAAGAAATAATGACTGAAAACTTCCCCAAACTGGTGAAGCAAACAGATATCCAAGTGTAGGAAGCACAGAAAGTCCCAAACAAGGTGAACCCAAAGAGGCCCACATGAAGACACATCCTCATTAAGATGCCAAAAGTTAAATTAACAAGGGTTTTTTTAACTTAATTTGGAAACAAACAAAACAAATAAACTTAACTTCCAGCTATAGTACTTTCCCTATCCTCGGTCTGAAGATAGAAGGACCAACAGAAGTGAAAAGAAAACTTAAATTTGACTTAATTGGCTGGTCAGTTTATCGTAAATAGTGATGTGGGCGTAGCAACTTTGAAGCGAACTTCTGTGTATTGTAGAACTGAGCCAAGGCGTAAATACATTGATCTTTTTGGGAGCCAGGCTTCTCATGGCGAGAGAAAGGAGCTACAAACGTAGAGTGGTGAAAGGCAAGAATTATACGAAATGGCTATTTTCTCCAGTCTGTTCACTGCAAGAACATGAGCAATGACACCTCAGTGGCAATAAACACAGCTAGCTTCCAGATCTTGAATTCTATTATTGCTCCCCATGAAAAAGAACCAGGGGTCCTTAGCAAAGTGGCTGAGACCAGGGCTGGGGCTGCAAGAGTGAGCTTAGACCACGCTGCACGAGCAGTTAAAATGTGCTCCAAGGATGACAGGCACAGAAACCAGCTTGAAAGAGCTTCTACTGGCCAAATCTGGGACAATCTGAGCATCAAAATAAGTAATGATAGAAATGGATGATAGCCCATTGAATAAAATCAGAATTATGGATCTATTTTGACAGAAGTAAATAAATAAACAAGGGAGAAGGGAAGACCCTTATGGTAAAATGTTAACTAATAAATGCAGAAGGAATGATAGAGTTTTAAAACCGCTATTTGACAATCATAATAATTTGATTCTGGAGAAAGTCATCAATGTATTATAAGGAATGGGATATTCACATAGCTTCAGATAATTTCCCGACAGGTTAGTTATTAGTTACAATGGGGAAAATAGTAACTAAGCAGTGAAATTTGGAGAACTCATCCAGGACTTGGTGATCAAAGTTAACATCATCAATATGGGAACAAATCACAATCACCTGCCACCTGGTAGGATCCATGAGCAGAGTATTATGTCAGTTCTGGGGGATTCCTGCCACCAATGTATAACCTGAATCTAATGAACTATCAGACAAATCCAAATTGAGGACATTCCACAAAATAATTGGCTCTATCTTTGCAAAATGTCAAAGTTGAGAAGAACAAAGATATGGGGGACCTATTTGTGCGTGATGTGACCTGTGACTCAGCTCTGGTTCTGAACGCAGTCCAGACGCACGTGTTGTGCAGATAACATCCGTGGGTAGGTCTCCCGTGGGGAATCAGGCCTGCATTGTACCTAGGCCACTTTGAAACTTGCTCTTGCAAAAACTCCCTCACCTGGATGGAAACTGCCAAAGTTTACTGTGACTTGTGCTAGACTTCCCAAGCACGAATGTAAATAGCCCAGCCTTCTCTCCTTTATACTTGTAGATGACCTTTCTCTTTGAAGCTACTGGTGACTTTCTTTCTTTTGTTATGGTAACCACCTAAAGTGAACCTGTGCATAGTTAATGAGAACCACCTTAGATGTAATGTATCAATAAAAGCCTGTTGAGGCAGGAGTGAGGGCTTTTTTTTTTCTCTCTGAGAGATCAGCCACACATCCCTTTTCTCCACCGGATTCCTTTAGTCAGTGTGAATTTGTTCGTTACTTGTCTGGGGATATAGGACAAGCATTCCACAACAACACGCGGTCCTGCTGGACGGGACCGTGACACAAAGAAAGAAGGGTTAAGACTGACCCAGATGAAGGAAAGCTGAAGAGATATGACCAATGAAATGCAACAGGTGATCCTGGATTGGATCCTGGACCTGAAAAGTTCTTACTACAGAGGACAAGTAGGACAATGGGTGAAGTCTGAATAAAATCTGTAGGTTGAATAACAGTGTTTCATCAAAGTTAATTTCCTGATTTTTGACCCATTTGTATTGTGGTTATGTAAGAGAATGTTCTTGATTTTAAGAAATACCCATGGAAGTATTTAGAGGTTTTTAAAAAATCTGCCTGTACAGCGACTCTCCTGCTCCAAATCATCATCATCTTTCACCTGTATTATTTTATTTTTTTAAGATTTTATTTATTTATTTTTAGAGAGAGGAGAAAGGAGGGAGAAAGAGAGGGAGAGAAACATCAATGTGTGGTTGCCTCTCACACACGCCCTACAGGGGACCTGGTCCAAAACCCAGGCATGTGCCCTGACTGGAAATTGAACCTGTGACCCTTTGGTTCACAAGCCGGCACTCCATCCACTGAGCCACACCAGCCAGGGCTTCACCTGTGTTATTTTAATAGCCTCCTAACTGGTCTCCCTGCCAATGTCTCTATTCAGTATATTTTCAATGCAAGAGCCAGAATAATTGTTTAAAACATAAATTAGATCATGTCACTTCTCTGCTCAAAATCCTCCAATGGCTACCAAACCTACTTAGAGAAAAGCCGAAGTCCTTACAATATCCTACAATGCCCTGCACAATATGGCTTCTGGTTACCTTTCTGATCTCATCTCCACTCTTCCCTTACTCATTGCACCCCAGCCGCAGCGGGCTCCTTGCTGTTCCTCTGAACACATCAGGCATAGTATACACTTGCCATTCCCTCTGTCTGGATCTTTATTCCCCAGGTATCCACACGACTTACTCTTTCACTTCAGTTTTTTTTTTATTCAAATGTTATCTTATTAGTGAGGCCTTGTCTGATTGTTCTATTTAAAATTTCAACCCCCCTACTACCTCTATCCCCTTTCAGTTTTATTTTTACTAACACTAATCACTAACATTTGTACATTTTACTTATTCACTGTCCATCTCTCCTCCTATCCAGAATGTAAATTCCAAGAGGCAAGATATGTACCTTTTTTGTTCACAGATGAATCTTCAGTGCCTAAAACAGTATTTGACATATAATTAGCTTTTCAGTAAATATTTGTTGAATAAATGAATGAAAAGTCAAGGTGAAAGTTTTCATGCTTGAAAACTTCAGGCCTGATAGGATTTAGATTCTCAGGGTGTCACTAGAATTCTGTCTTTATCACTTAGCTGCTTTGCTTTCCCCTGTATTGGCTTCATTCTTAAGGAGGCTTGAGGTGTGACGGGTGATGGCATGATGGCCATCAGCAGCTCCAGATTTACATTCTAACAATTCAATAGCCTTAATGGAAAGAGAGCACCTCTTTCCTGATTGCTTTAGTGAAAGCCTTAGAAATGAGTCATATTCTGGGCTTGGGTCAAATGTTGATCCCAAAACAACCTCTGAAGGTAGAGGATGAAAATCCTGTGACGGGACAGGCCTCAGTAAAGTTCAGCTCTACCTGGACTGAGAATATGGGAGAGGTGGTTCCCTAAAAGGAAATGGAGCGCTATCACTTGAGGAAGAGGGATGGCAGCTAGGCTGGCAGGAACAACAGATGTCCATCACATCATCAGTGATGACCCACCAGCAGATCTATCCCAGAAGAGCATTCTTCGCTTGCCCCTTCATTTTCACATGTAGCCAGATCAACCTCCGAACTTTGGTAAAGTTCTCTCCTAAATGCTTTTTCACCTGTTTCTGTCATCCCGCAATGCCAGCTTCAAATATGTTCTCCCTTATGGTGACTCCATACAGATGTAGTCTCTCTCCCTCTTCTGAGCATCCTAGTTATTTCTACTTCTTTTGTAGTTATCTTTTCACAATTTGCCCTATATTTTAATTATTTGTATACATTGTGAGCTTCTTGTGGCAATGGGCCAGGTCCTCTTCCCCACTGTCCAAACGCGCACTTCACACCCTCCGCAACCGCATTGATTAGATGCGCACCAGGGCCGCCAGGGCGCGCTAGGCGCCAGGCGCGAGGCTGCGGGGGCGGGAGGCGCTGTGATTGGCAGGTGCGACCGTCAATCGCGCTCAGGCGGGAGGAGGGGCCTGCATGAATGGGGCGCGCGGCGAGCGGGCTGCAGTTGGCGCTCGCGGGGGAAGCGGGAGTACTGGCCGGGAGTGGGTGGGAGGAAGCGAAGTGGGGGGGGGGGGTAGGGGGCGGGGGAGGAAGGGAAAGAGCGCGGGGGGCGGGGAGGGGCAGCGCTGGGGTGGTGCGCCGAGAGGCGAGGCGCGGGTGTGAGCGAGAGCCTTGGCCGCCGTGCCGGTCGTTTCTGTGCCGCTGTCTGCTGCGCCGCCTCCGCCCTCGCCGCGGCTCGTCGCCTGCGGAACAGCGAGGAGCCCCCGACCGGGCCGAGGAATCAGGACTGGGGAATCGGCGCTGAGAGAGGAGCCGGGTCCGAGCGGCCCCCGGGGGTGGAGGTGGGGGCTGAGGCCCCCAAGGGGGCCCCGCCACGATGGGCAACCTGGAGAGCGCCGAGGGGGGTCCGGGCGAACCGCCCTCTGTCTCGCTGCTGCCGCCGCCCGGCAAGATGCCGATGCCTGAGCCCTGTGAGCTGGAAGAGAGATTCGCCCTGGTGCTGGTGAGAGCCGAGCCCAGTCCCTTCCCCCTCTACCGCCTCCCACCCAGGTCCCAGAGCCCGGGGTGGGATTTGGCTGCCGTTCCCCCTCCGGCCCACCCCTTCAGTCAGGGCTTCCCGCAGACCCCGGGCTCCAGTGCCTTTCCTGCAACCTCTGAGCAGCCGCTGGCCGGCCCCGGCAGGCCCATCGGGGACCTCCCGACTGACGCTTCAACCGCTGGACACTTAGGAGGAGGGATCCCCAGCTTGGGACCGTCCCAGGATCCAGACTCCCCACCCCC